>JAVJIF010010494.1:0-118237 GCA_038442645.1 Agave tequilana | reverse complement strand
ACAACTTGAGTTGCCCTCAGAGTAACAAAACTAAAGTGTGTCTGAAGTAATCATCATATGTCAAAAAGCAGGGTGTCAACTTAGGGCATAACACTATAACTAGAGAATATAAAGGTGTTGCATTTTATGTTATTCAATAATAATAATAATCAGTACCGTTTGATATTTCAATCGCCTGCCTATCAGTGCCTCACATCACTGATAGTCCATACTAGAGCTCGCACTCTGAAGAACTCACTCGGGTTCTTATATATGAGTACTAGGACCAAAATAAAGGAGAGACCAAATATCACACGTTCCTAATATTATTACTGTTTGGGTGTTACATTCTTATGTTATTCTTGTTCCTTTTCTACCAGTGTCTCACAACACGACAGTTCACGCTGGAGCCCGAACTTCCAGTAGAACTCTTCCGAACTCCGATACGCGGGTATCATTATTTGAATAGGGGAGAGACCAAATAACATATACTCTAGGCGTTATTATAGTACATGCATGTGTGGGTGTTAATATGCACTGAGAATGCTTATCACGCTAACACCAGGCGGCACAAGCAGGAGGGAGGAAGTAGCTCTACAGATTCAAGAGGTGGCCCCCACAGATTCAAGAGGTGGCCCCCACCACAGTGTTGTGTGTGGCACTTTGCTTCATGTGGCACTTTACTCTGAGGGTTGATTCAGGAGGTAGCCCTACAGATTCAAGAGGTGGCCCCTACAAATTCAAGAGGTGGCCCCCACCATGTGTGTGGTGTGGTACTTTGCTCTGTGTGGGGAATGGATTCTAGAGGTGGTCCCACGGATTCAAGAGGTGGCTCCCACCACGTGTGTGGTATGGCACTTTACTCCGTGTGGCACTTAGTTCCATTCAGGATCCGCCGGACGCTAGCACGATCGTGGGATACATTCTCGACATCCCGACACCAGGCATGCTCTGCGGACGTCGGTATGACTGTGCTATTAATAAGAGTAACAGTGCAGGGACAGGAGTATAGGGGATACAGGAGTTTAGGAGTATAGGAGTTCAAGAGTACCAGATGTCTGGTAATAATATAATAATCATGTCAAGTTTTCGTAAAAATGATAATCATGAATATGCCATGTAATACAGGTGTCAGGTGTAATAGTATCCGGTCAGGTGTCACAATATCAAGTCAAGCGTACTAGTACCATGTGAAAGCATGTCAAGTGAGTGATAGCATGTCAACCGTCAAGTGTTATATATCAGGTGTCAGGTATCAGATGTCAAGTGATAATATGTCAAGTACCGGTATCAGATATCAAGTGTCAAGTATAGCATGGCAAGTACCTGTGTCAGATATCAGATGTCAAGTATTGCATGGCAAGTACCGGTGTCAGATACCAAATGTCAAGTATAGCATGGCAAGTACCGGTGTCATATGTCAAGTGTCAAGTATAGCATGGCAAGTACCGGTGTCATATGTCAAGTGTCAAGTATAGCATGGCAAGTACCAGTGTCAGATATCAAATGTCAATTATAGCATGGCAAGTACCGATGTCAGATATCAAATGTCAAGTATAGCATGGCAAGTACCGGTGTCCGATATCAAGCGTCAAATATAGCATGTCAAGTACCGGTGTCAGATATCAAGTGTCAAGTGTAACATGTCAGTGAGAGTCACAACATCATGTATCAGGTAATAATCCGGACATATAACATGGTACAGGGGAACAGTATAAATAAACATTTCAAACTCTGCACAACCATATTTATAACAATAACAATTTAGTCTATTAATTAGCCATGCGAAGCTGAGCGAAGCGGGACAGATCTAGGTATACCCAGTATAATACCGGTTCAACAAATTATAACAACAGCCGACAGGTATACATAAAACATGCTAATTTTAGAAATCACTCGTATATCATATACCAACTCGCATAATAAGACATCATGTATTAAAAGCAAGATAATAATTATTAGGCATGTAACGATGGTAATAAAGTGTGAAATAATACAAGAAATGTACTCGCCTACAACCGGAACAAAATCAAGTAATATCCGAAAAAATCCGCTAACACGTGCGAGCATGCTACTAGCCCATATATTAATATATATATATATATATATATATATATATATATATATATATATATATATATATATAATAAATATTAGAGAGGGAATGAGAGAGGAGAGAGAGGAGAGAGAGAGAGAGTTGTAGGAAAGAGAAAGAGAGAGTGTGTAAGGTATGTTTAAAAGAGGAAAAATATAAAGAATTGAGGGAAGGTGTATGTTGGAAATTATGGGGAAGTAATTAGGGGGTTAAGGAGGGGGTAAATATGGAAAGAAGAAAAAGGAAAGAAATAAAGAAGAAAGAAAGAAAGAAGGAAAAGAAAAAAGAAAGAAAGGAAGGGGGAGTTGGGGGCTTGGTCGGCGGCCTGGTCGCCGCCGACGGCCTGGTCAGTGCCGCCGCCGCCGAAGGGCGGCCGGCGAGGAGGGGGCGACGGCCTAGGGCCGCGAGAGAGAGTGTGGTTATAGTTGTCGTTGTTGTATTTGGTGGTAGTGGTGGTAGATGGTCGTGGTTGTGGTTGTGGTTGTGATAGTTGTGGTGGTTGTTGGAGGTGGTGGAGAGTTGGAGGAGGTGGAGGAGGTGGTGATTGGGGGGTTGGAAGTGAAAGAGGAGGTGGTTTGGTGGAGAATTTTGAGAAGAAGATGAAGTTGTGGTGATGGGTTATGTTGAAATTGGAAGAAAGGAAAGAGAAATGGGGATGGTGGAAGTGGAGAAGGAAGTGGGGTGTTGGGAGGGCGGGGCGCCGGTGGCTAGGGGCGGCAGTGGGCGGCGGTGGTGATGGTGGAGAGGTTGGTTGTTGATTTGGAGAAATGAAAATGAAGGAGATAAGGAAGGAGAAGGGAAGAATTAAAAGTGTTTAAAAGAAAGGGAAGGGGGAATGGGAGAAGAGATGGGGAGAATGGGGGCTGCTGCTGCTCTTTGCAGCAGACAGGGAGTGGTCGGGCGCAGGGTATGGGGGGGAGGTAAGGGAGAAGAAAAGAAAGAAGAAAAAGAAAGAAAAAGAAAGGAAAAGGAAAAAAAATAAAGGAAAAGAAAAGAAATAGTAAAAAATAAATAAATAAATATATTATTGAATAATTAATTTAATAGAATATTCTGGGAGTACAAAGTAGAGGAGTGGAGAAGGAAAAAGTAAGAAAAGAAAAGAACAGTAAATAATATTATTACTATAATAGGGTAAAATTTGACTATTTCAGAAACATTCCGAAAAATTCTCAAAAATAGTAAATATTATTTTAAGATGTTCGGTGAAATCAGATTTGAGAAATTCAATCTAGTTTTTGAATTAAAAATCTTGAAATTTTTCGGTGATACCGGCCAACACCAGAATCGGTCAAATTTTGATAAATTCTGAAAATCTCCGAAAAAAATATTTAATTAGAAAATGATATTCTAAGAAGTAATGTGAGAGCCATTTCTAAAAATTTAATTCCATTTGAAAACTAAAAATTCGGGAATCGGTCAGCGATGCCCACCGACACTGATTTTGAAGATTTTGTAAAATAATTCTGAAAAATTTTAAAAAATCATGAAAAATATAAAATATTAGAAAACAATGTCTGAAACTAAAATCGATCAAATTGGACTACCAGAAAGGTCAAATCGGGCAATATGCCGGTATTAGATTCCCGGTCCAGGTCAGGCTGACTCTGAGACTGAGAATCCAGATCACGACACCAAATAACATAAGCAATCACAACCCAAAAATAAATACAAGAGAAAATTGAAATAATACGGTCAAAAAATCAGGACACGTATCTGGGTACGTATCCCGGGAACGGGGTGCTACATACCATGAAGCACAAAGAAAAAGTCCTAGAATTATTTGTGAAGTGAAAAAAGAATTTGGAGAGAAGTACAAAAAGGAAAATTAAGGTCCTCTGGTCAAATAACTGAGGTGAGTATAAGTCTGATTCTTTCCTAAAGCTATGTCGTGATGAGGGCATAGACATGCACTTCATAGTAAGGGAAACATTGCAACAGAACGGGGTCGCAGAAAGGTTGAACAAGACTTTACTAGAGAAAGTCCGTTGTATTTTATCCAATGCCGGTTACCAAAGAATTTTTGGGTTGAGGCTTTGGCATATGCTTGCTATCTCGTGAACAGGTTGGCTTAGTTTGCGATAGGAGGTAAAACTCCTTTAGAGGTTTGGTCTGGGAAAGCTGCTCAGGACTATGATTCGCTAAGGGTATTTGTAGTCCGACCTACTACCATGCTAAAGAAGATAAGTTAGACCCAAGAACGAAGAAAGGAGTGTTCGTAGGATTCAAGAGAGGAATAAAAGGCTACAAGATCTGGAATCCTAAGGACATAAATTTGTTTTCAGCAGAGATGTCACATTCGATGAGGCTTCAATGTTGAAGCCTACAATCTCTCAGCAGGTGGAGATTGAAAGGACCAAAGAGGTATCACAGCAGGTGGAGAGTGATACAACTAGCCTACAATCACTGTATGAATTAAAACAAGCTAGAAAGGTCAGTATCTTTGGAGATCATACCTAAGGTGACGCAGGGTAGTGATCA
Organism: Agave tequilana; assembly: GCA_038442645.1. Lineage (NCBI taxonomy): Eukaryota > Viridiplantae > Streptophyta > Magnoliopsida > Asparagales > Asparagaceae > Agave > Agave tequilana. Next base: position 113,682 of record JAVJIF010010494.1, on the reverse strand, counting down.
ACTAGTCGAGCAAGATGCTGATGATGATGAGGATCAAGAACAGGTTTGGGTGATGTTCATGAATTCATTGCAGATGGAAGACCCAAAAGAAATCCACGCAAACCAAGTCGGCTCACTACAGATATGATTGTAGCCTTTGCTCTCCTAGTCGTTAAAGAGACAATCCCGTCTACATATAGGGAAGCTGAAATCAGTTCAAAATCGAAGATGTGAAAGGATGCCATGGAAGAAGAGATGACTTCTCTACATAAGAACGACACTTGGGAACTGACAGAGTTGCCTAAAGGAAAGAAGGCAATTGGCTGTAAGTGAGTATATGCAAAAAAACAGAAATCTCTCAAGGAAGATATTGTACGCTATAAAGCCAGGTTGGTGGCGAAAGGCTACACACAATGAGAAGGAATTGATTACAACGAGGTATTCTCCCCTGTTGTAAATCACTCGTCAATTGAAATTTTGCTGGCACTGGTAGCACAATACGAATTGGACCTTGACTAGGTTGATGTGAAGACCGCCTTTCTCTTTGGCAATCTTGATGAGGAGATCTATATGACTCAGCCGATGGGGTTCAAAACAGCAGGCAAAGAGAACATGATATGCAAGTTGAAAAAATCACTGTATGAATTAAAACAATTTCCTGGACAGTAGTACAAGTGCTTCGACAGCTTCATCAGAGGAAAAAGATACACACGTAGCCATTATGACCCATGTGTGTATTACAACAAGCTACCTGGAGGAGAGTACATCTATCTACTATTATATGTAGATGATATGCTTATTGTTTCTAAAAGCAGATCTGCAATTGATAAATTGAAGAAAGACCTGTCTTCTGAATTCAAGATGAAGGATTTTGGTGAAGCAAAGAATACTAGGCATGGAGATTGGGCGAGACTAAAGGAGTGGCAAGGTGAGCTTGACACAAAAAGGTATTTACAAAAGGTACTTCAGAGGTTCAACATTGATGGTGATACGAAATCTGTAAGTACACCACTAGCTCCTCATTGCAAGTTAAAAGCCACTATGTCTCCAACTACTGTTGAATAACGTGAGTATATGACTCACGTGCCGTATGCCAGTGCAGTTGGTAGTTTGATGTATGTAATGGTGTGTACAAGATCAGACTTGTCACAAGTTGTCTTAATGATTAGCAGATACATGCATGATCCTGAAAGGGCCATTGGGAGGCAGTAAAGTAGATTCTACGGTACATTAAGGGTACCATAGATGTTGGATTGGTATTCAAGAAGGATTCCACAGGTAAGCAGAAGTGTATCGGATATGTTGACTCCGATTATGCGGGAGACCTTGACAAACACCGGTCTACAACGGGGTATGTGTTTACACTGTCTCAAGCACCGATGAGTTGACGCTCTATTCTACTGTTTATCGTTGCATTATCTACTACAGAGGCCGAGTACATGGCCATGACGGAGGTTATGAAGGAGGCAATATGGCTTCAAGGGTTGCTCGATGACTTGCGGATTAAACAGGATCTATTGAAGATCAATTGTGATAGCATGACTGCTATCTATTTGGCGAAGAACCAGGTGTATCATGCAAGGACGAAGCACATAGACGTCAGGTTCCACTTTGTTCTGGAGATTCTTAATGAAGGTGATATTGAGTTACTAAAAATTCACACAAAGGAGAATCTCGCAGATATGCTTACTAATGTGGTGTCAGGAGTGACGTTGCACATTGTAAAGCGTTGCTCTATATCCTTCCAGTTACTTGAGTTCGTTGGAGCTCATTTGGATGAACTATGGATGGCTTGATCCCTTGGGCAGGGTATGTAGGCTGCCACATTAGTGCAGCCACTTTCGAGTCGACAAGTACTATGATGAGATCGGCTCAGATTTGAGAAATCTTCACCGAGGTGGAGAATTATATAGAGAGAGAAGAAATTGTATGGAAGAGATCAGAGGAGATCAGAAGCCAAAAGGAGCGAGAACGGCGCGTGAATAGAGACAGAGTTGATATCAGACCAAGCCGCAGAACCAGTCGACTGCCAAGTGTGCACAAAGCAGGGGCTGATCGACTGCCAGGTCGACAGGTGTGCACAAACGTGCACAGGATAGTGCACAGGATAGCTCGGTCGACCGCCCGGTCGACGGACGTAGGAGAACGGTCGACTGCCCGGTCGACCGACTGACATGATGAGACTCTCGGTTGAACACGGTCGACCGGGTGCTTGGGTCGGTCGACCGCCTGGTCGACCGACAGGCGTATCTGGACGCGGATCTGCCACTCCTTTTTGTATTCAGACTTTATTTCTGAATTGGAGACGAATCTAATTGGGGTTTCCTAAATTTCTGGGAGTCTTTGGCTATAAATAAAGGGATAGAGCCCTCTTGAATTATATGCTAGGTACAAATTTGTATTGATTGTTGAATCAATAAAGCTCTCTCTCTTGCCCTGAAGATGTAGGCAAATTGCCTCTCGTTTCTTATTCTTATTATCGTGTGGTACTTCTCTGTTGCATCTATTGGGTTTCTTGCTGGTTGTTGTATCGCGCGCGCAACAGTAGCAGTTACTAGTTCTAGCATTGCCACTCCAAAACTATAAGCATCACTCTTTTCGGTCAATTGTTGCGTCATGTTGTATTTGGGATCTAGGTAACCCTGCAAGAAATGGCATAATAAGAACTACTAAGTGAAACACTATACGCTTTTCAGATTCTAGTGTATAACTTCTATCAAAATACTTGTGTTGAATGGTATTTCAAACATTAGTACTCACCAGCGTTCCCTTGACTTGAGTTGAAACATGTCCTCTCCACAGTCCGATACCAACTTTGAGAGACCAAACCAAAGTGTGCTACCTTTGCATCCAAGTTTTCATCCAAAATTCTGCTACCTTTGCATTTAAGTTTTCATCAAAAGGTATGTTTGTAGACTTGATATCTCTGTGAATAATTGGAGGATATGCGTGTTGACTAAGGTACGCTAGTCCTCTAGCCGATCCAAGAGCGATCCAGAGCCTTCTCTTCCAGTCAAGTTGAACGCCAACCCTGCCTGCAGTTGATATTTGATTGCATATATCAACGACGCGGACGGGGCAGTGGGGGTCTCCTCAAGAGGACCTACGACATGTCGGAAGAGTCTAAGACAGCGGCTGCTCTGGGGTGATAACAATACTGTCGATGACATGAACAGCCGAGCAAATTTTTCCCGCCTTCCACGTGCAGTAGTACTTTTCTATCAATTTTTAATTGTATGTCTGATAATTATTTACTTTTCATTGTTAAAATATATTGAATAAATGTTGGGATGATCTGACATCAAAAATCTTTTTATCAACGCTAAGACATTTGGAATTTCTAAGGATTTTGATAGGGACAATTTTGATTTATCTTTGCACGATCATGTTGGGAGGAACTCGCCAGAGGATTATCACATACCAGAAAATAGTCACAAATTGCACGAACAAATAAGCAAAGAGGAAGAAAATGTGAACACACAAATTTAACAAGGCTTAGCAATTACTTACGTTCTTGGGGCAGAGGAGGAGAGAGATTTCATTCAACAACAATTACAGGATACAATAGACGGGGGCAATACCCTTCTTTATATAGCCAGAAAATCCTTAAAGAAACGAAATCCAGCGGATCTAAATTCAGATAAAAAACGAATTCAGAATCCAATTAGGAAATAACTTAGATCACGCGTCTCGGTTGACCGGGTGGTCGACCGGCTCTTTGTTGCGGTCGACCGCTAGGCAAAACACCAAAAATCCATTCTCTGTTAAATCTCAGTCGATCAACTGACTATCTGCTGCTTCCTCTGTGCGGTCAACCGAGTGGTCGATCCCTGCACCTCCTTTCTTTTGTGCATGTTCTGTGCATGGCCGGTCGATCGGGCGGTCGACCGGCCTACTGTCTTCGGCTACATCTGGTCTTCTACCATACACTGTTGAACTCCGATCTCTCTGCTCTCTTCTCCGATGAGTTAAAAATTTGTCATCAAGATTTTACACTCTTTCCCCACAATTCTTCACCTCGTTGAAGATTTCTCAAATATGAGACAAACACAACATAGCACCATGTCGACTTAATCAGGCTGCCCTAATGTGGTTACTTACGTACCATCTGCCCAGGGGTCAAGCCATCTGCAATTCATCCAAACGAGCTTCATCGAGTTCAAGCGACTTGAAGGATATTTAGTAACTCCTTACAATGTGCAAACTTCACTCTCGGAACAATCTTGGTAAGCATATCGGCAGGATTCTCCTTCGTGTGGATCTTTTGTAAGTCGAAGTCACCCTCATGAATCTCCCGAACAAAATGAGACCTGACGTCAATGTGATTCATTCTTGCATTATACACCTGGTTCTTTACCAAATAGATGGCACTCTTGTTATCACAATTGATCTTTAATAGATCCTGATCAATCCCAAGTTGTCAAGCAACCCTTGAAGCTAAATTGCTTCCTTCATAGCCTCTGTCAGGGCCATATACTCGACCTCCATAGTAGATAATGCGATAGTAGACTATAGAATAAAGTGCCAACACACCGGTGTTTAGGCCAATGTAAACGCATATCCCATTGTAGACCAGCGTTATCGAGATCTTCTGCGAAGTTGGAATCAACGTATCCGAACACTCCTCCTTACCTGTAGAATCCTTCCTGAACAGTGAACCAATGTCTACGATACCTTTGATGTACCGTAGAATCTACTTCACTGCCTCCCAATGACCCCTGCCGGGGTCGTGCATGTATCTGCTAACCATTGAAACTACTTGTGATAGGTCGGCTTGTTGGCCCAAGGTTACAATCACCCTTGTTTAGTGTATTTTGATGATTACAAAACATATTAGTTATTTGTACTAATAACATTCGTTGTTTAAGTGTGTTTTCAGATTTCTATTCATACTAGAAGTCTTCTCTCACAAATACAAGGTTTTGGACTCAAGTCAACTCCAATTGGGCTCAAGATGCAAAATTGAAGATCAAGTGAAGATAGCCCATCTTGAAGCATTGCTTTGAAGTCTTTTAGAAGTTTGTAAGTTTAGAATGTTAAAGTTTGAATATAGGAAATTTGGCTCTAGGATTTGCACACACACTTGTTTCATGTATTTCCTATGTTTTGAAAATGGTTATTTCTAAGTTTTATGCCTTAGTTTATATATACATGTACCAAAGCTTTATATCCTGAAAAACTTGTTTAAAACATGTGTATAAACTATTTTCTGCATAATACTTAGCTATTGGTATTATTAAAATATTTTTACAAAAATTCCATCTTCAAAACAGCCCAGTTTTTCAGTTTCAGGCAACATCGGTCGACCGCCCGGTCGACCGGCGATGTGTCTGGACATGCACTGTTTGTGCATGTCCGTCGGTCGACCGAACCGGTCGACCGACGGAGAGCAGATTGCTCTCGGGATATTTCGGTCGACCGGACCGGTCGACCGGAAGAAGGAAACTGTGTTTCCTCCTTTTGGGTCGGTCGACCGGACCGGTCGACCGAGAGCCAACGGCTCTTTCCAGCAGGGCTGGCGGTCGACCGGACCGGTCGACCGCCAAGCCTGCAACAAGGCAACGGCTCTTTCCTCTTTGGGCAGTTCTGAAAAATCTGTTTCTTTTTCAGCTTTAACAGATTTTTGGAGATTTGTTGGGGAGCTTTTTCAGAGAAAATAAGACAAAAAGAAATTGTTTTTAACCTATTTTTAAGCCTATAAATAGAGGAGAAGTCTCTCTTGCATATCACTAAGAAAATCCTCAAGTTTGTGTTGTTTTCAAAAGAGAAAAGAAAGAGTTTTAAAGCCTTCATTCCAATTCTTTTTGAGCTAGTTTTTCAGTTGTGTTTGATTGCTAATATCACTCTACAACTGAAGTTTTTTCTCACCACACTTCATAGAGCCAAAAATCCAATACTCATTCTATAGTGAAGTTGTAATTCAAGTGAGAGTGTTTGTAAAAGAGTTTGAGAAAGAGTGTAGTGATCTTGTTGTGATCACTTTGTTCTTGTAATCCTTTCCTTGTGGAGCAACCTCTTCGGTAGAGGTCATTTGTACTCGGTGGAGCTCGGTGCTCGGTCTTCGGTAGACCAAATTGTAAAGGCATCCTCGGTGGATAGTGGAAACCCTTCACGGAGGTGAAGGCGGGGACTAGAGCAAGTGTGCTCGAACCTCGAAACAAATCATCTTGTTTGCGATTGCCTTTGCGTTATTCTTGCTTACAATTTCTCTTGCTTTATATTGTCTTGAATTATTTGCTTGAGAACTAACCCTTTACTTGTGCAATCTTGTCTTGTTCACTTTACTTGCTATATTGCTTGTGTGTATTTCATCATAGCATTTCATCCTTTACTTGTTCGATCATATCTCATACAACACGGTTGCATTGCGCACCTCTAACCCATATCTAGGGGAATTGGGAGGAAGGAGTTCAGAACCTCGCAAGGGTATTCGGCTCTTAGTCGTGTTTTGAGAGATCGTTGCATCACTCATTTAATTAAAGTTTAAAAAGATCATTAGATTAGCATTCACACCTATTCACCCCCCCTCTAGGTGTTTTTCAATTGGTATCAGAGCTTGGACTCTAGGATTTAGTTTAACAACCTTAGAGAAGATCCTAATTTGCTAATCATTTCATTCATATTCATATAGTAAAATGGCCGATGGAATTAAGACCCCTCCTAAGTTTGATGGAATTAACTTTCCCATATGGAAAGTTAAGATGACCGTGTTTTTGCAATCTCTAGGTAGCCGAGTTGCAAAGGCCGTGACTAAGTCCTTTAGTGTACCCCCCGTGACGAATCCACTTGGTCCGAAATAGAGACTAAGGAATTCGATGCCAATGCCAAAGCTCACTATGCACTTCTTCAAGCCCTAAATGATGATGACATAGCTAGGGTTATACATTGCAAGTCCGCATTTGAGATTTGGTCACACTTGATAGTCACTCATGAGGGGACCTCACAAGTAAAGAAGGCTAAGATTGACCTTCTTCGGTCTCAATATGAAACATTTAGCATGCAAGAAAATGAAACCATAGATGATATGGTTACAAGATTTACCAAGATTACTAATGGACTCTCTTCTTTAGGTGAAGATATCAACAATGATCAAAGAGTAAGGAAGATCATCCGGGCTCTACCTCCTTCATGGGAAGTTAAAGCAACAACCTTGAAGGAACTCAATGACAATGAAGAGATGGAGCTCATAGGTCTCATTGGGAACCTCAAAACCCATGAGATGGAAAGGAAAGCAAGGGAGGATATGGCTCCTTCCAAAAAGAAGACTATCGCCTTCAAGAGTCAAGCTACACACTCCGATGAAGACGATGAAGAAGAAGATGATGAGGAGCTCTCACTCCTTGTTAAGAATGTCCGGAGGATGTACAACAAGGCGAAGTACCAAGGTAGAAGAAGATGGCAAGGAGGCAAAGAAGAAAGAAAGATCACTTGTTTCAATTGCCAAAAGCCCGGACACATTGTGGCGGAGTGTCCGGACAAAGCTAAGCCCTCCACTTCAAAGAAGCCTTACAAGAAGAAGGCTATGAAGGCAACTTGGGATTCGGAGACCGAATCCGAGGAAGAAATAGACACCGCCAACATGTGCTTCATGGCTAATGAAGGCACAAGCAAGGTAACCTCTTCCCCTTCTCATGATAATGAACTTTCTATGGATGTGTTAGAAGAAGCTTTTGTTGAGTTGTCACAAAACTATGATTTCTTAAAGAAAAAGTATCTTAAAATGAAAAAGGATAATGAATCTTTAAGTCTTCAAGTTTTTACTCTTACAAAGGAAAAAGATGATTTGGTTTCCACTTTGGCCACTACCAAAAATGATTTTGAAAAATATAAGATCTCTTGCAAAGGTAAGGCCCCACTAATTGATTCAAATGAAGTTTCTATGCTTAAGGAAAGATTAGACTCATTAAGTGTTGTTTTGAAAGATTGTGAATTTAACAAAAAGAAAATTGAGGCTATGTTTCCTAAGAAACAAGCCCCAAAGAAAAATGCTCATGCTCATGTTCATGTTCATGCTACACAACCTAAACAACATGGCAAAACCCCAAAACATGCTCACACTACACATACACATCATGCATTCATGTATGGTAGAGTGTTCTCATGTTCACATTGTGGACGGAAAGGGCACTTAGCCAATTTTTGCTATGATAGATTAAACATATCACGTCATAATGTTTGGGTTCGAGGCACTAACTTTCAAGGACCCAAGAAAGTTTGGGTACCAAAATCAACAATTATGTTAAATGATGTAGGTACTTTCCAAATCCCAACGACGTAGAGGATTGTGGTATCTTGATAGCGGTTGCTCAAGGCACATGACTTGGGACATCAACAACTTTGCAACCCTATCAAGATATCATGAAGGTGGCACCGTCACCTTCGGAGATGACGCCAAGGGTAAAATCATCGGTATTGGTAATGTAAAACTTGGCACCTCTCCTTTAATTGAAAATGTAGTTTTAGTTGATGGCCTCAAGCATAATCTCTTGAGTGTTAGTCAACTTTGTGATAAAGGTTTTGATATTGTTTTTGATAATGTTGCTTGTAAAGTAATTGATAGAACTTCTAATGTTTGTGTATTTTCCGGTTTTCGTGAAAGTAATGTTTATATGGTTGATATGTTAAATATGTCTTGTAATATTACTTGTTTGAAAGCCCTCGATGATGACTCTTGGTTGTGGCATAGGAGATTAGGGCATATTTCTTTTGATCACATTTCTAGGTTAAACACAAAGGAAATGGTGAAAGGTATTCCTTACTTGAATTTTGAAAAGGACCGAGTTTATGACGCATGTCAATTTGGGAAACAAACTAAGTCTTCTTTCAAGTCAATTAAGGATATCATGACATCACGTCCTTTGGAGTTAATCCATATGGATCTATTTGGCCCTACACAAACTAAAAGTCTAAGTGGGAATAGATTTGCTTATGTTTTGGTTGATGACTTTTCAAGGTTTACTTGGGTTTTCTTTCTTGAACATAAAAGCCAAGCATTTTCGTATTTCCAAACTTTCAAGAAAAGAGTTGAAAAGAAAAGATGTTTCGATTTTGAGAATAAGAAGTGATAGAGGAGGTGAATTCATTAACCAACCCTTTACCACTTTTTGTGATGAACATGGAATAAAGCATGAACTTTCTTGTCCTAGAACTCCACAACAAAATGGAGTAGTTGAACGGAAAAATAGAACATTACAAGAGATGGCTAGGACAATGCTAAGTGAATATGATCTACCACATTATTTGTGGGCCGAGGCCGTAAATACATCATGCTATATATCAAATCGTGTTTTCTTGTGCAAAAATACTACTAAAACTTCTTTTGAAATGTATTTTTCTAGAAAACCTAATGTTTCCTATTTTAAAGTTTTTGGATGCAAATGTTTTGTTTTAAATACAAAAGATAATTTAGGAAAATTTGATCCTAAATCTTATGAGGCTATTTTTGTAGGTTACTCAAATACTAGTAAAGCTTATAGAGTTTTCATTAGATCATCATTGACTATTGAAGAGTCTATTCATGTTAAGTTTGAGGAATCTAACAAGTTTGTTAAGAATGTTGTAGAAATAGATGCATTGGATGAAGGTTTGGAGAAAGTGACCTTGGAGGATGCTTCTACTATGGGAGACAAACCAAAGGATGATGAAGGAAGCAAAGCTAAAGTGGAAGAGGCACAAGGAAATGAACATCAAACACATGAGGTGGAGCCTACTCAACCACTACCAAAGGATTGGAGATACAATCCACATCATCCCAAGGACCTCGTCATAGGTGAAGTATCAAAAGGGTAACTACTCGCTCTAGACTTCATGACTATTGTGGTAACTATGCATTCATTTCTCATATTGAACCCAAAATGTCCTCGAAGCCGAGGCCGCTTCATATTGGTTGCTAGCCATGCAAGAGGAGCTCAATCAATTTGAGCGCAACCAAGTTTGGCACCTTGTTCCTAGGCCCCACGATAGACCAACAATTGGTACTAAGTGGATCTTTAAGAACAAGTTGGATGAATCGGGTAATGTAGTTAGAAACAAGGCTAGGTTAGTTGCCCAAGGTTACACTCAATCGAAGGAATCGATTTTGAAGAAACCTTTGCACCCGTAGCACGGCTTGAAGCCATACGGATGACACTAGCATTTGCCTCATATAAAGATTTCAAATTATTTCAAATGGATGTTAAAAGTGCTTTTCTAAATGGATTTATTGAAGAGGAGGTGTATGTTGAACAACCCCCCGGGTTTGTTGATCCTACACATCCGGATTTTGTTTTTAAATTAGATAAAGCTCTTTATGGTTTAAAACAAGCCCCTAGGGCTTGGTATGAAAGACTTTCTTCATTCTTGATTTCAAATGGTTTTAAGAAAGGTAAAATTGACACAACTTTGTTTACAAAACATGTAGAAAAGGATATTCTTATTGTACAAATTTATGTGGATGATATTATCTTTGGTTCTACTAATGAATCTCTTTGCCAAGCTTTTGAATCATGCATGAAGGATGAATTCGAAATGTCTATGATGGGTGAACTCAACTATTTTCTTGGACTCCAAATCAAGCAAAAGAAGGATGGGATCTTCATCAATCAAGCCAAGTACACAAAGGAACTAATCAAAAGGTTTGGGCTTGAAGGATCGAAAGTAAGCAAAACTCCCATGGCAACAACTACAAAGCTTGACAAGGATGAACAAGGTAAAAGTGTAGACATTAAACTTTATAGAAGCATGATTGGTAGTTTGCTTTATTTGACGGCTAGTAGGCCGGATATTATGTTTTCCGTTTGTCTTTGTGCACATTTTCAATTTTGTCCTAAAGAGTCTCACATAATAGCGGTTAAACGCATAATTAGATACCTTAAGGGCACCATTGAAATGGGTTTGTGGTATCCGAAAACCGGCCAATTTTCTATGACTAGTTTTTCGGATGCCGACTATGCGGGTTGTAGGGTAGATAGGAAGAGCACAAGTGGAACATGTCAATTCTTAGGTAATTGTCTTGTATCTTGGTCTTCCAAAAAGCAAAATTCGGTAGCCCTATCAACCGCCGAGGCGGAGTATATTGCAGCCGGAGCTTGTTGTGCACAAGTTCTTTGGATGAAACATACTCTCCTTGACTATGATTTACACTTTGATCATGTTAAAATATTTTGTGATAATACTAGTACTATTCACATGACAAAGAATGCAAATCAACATAGTAAAATCAAACACATTGACATTAGGTATCACTTTCTTAGAGATCATTATGAGAAAGGTGATATTGATATTGATTATGTTTCTACCGATTTTCAACTTGCCGATATTTTTACTAAACCTTTAGACTATGCTAGATTTTCATTTATTTGTGGTGAGTTGAATGTTTGTATTATGGATTCTTAAAATTAAAAATTGTTTTTCAATTGTTTTGTTTTAACCCTTTTTGATGTATGACAAAAAGGGGAGAATAAGTTTGTTGATATTTGGAAAATAAGTGTTTAAGTTTAACCTTTTTAAGTTTGATACTATTTGAGTTTCATTTCATGAAGAAAAGGAAGTTTGTGTTTATTTAAGTTTTTGGACAAAAACTATTGTGTTTGTTAAATGCTTTATGTATGCTTACATAGCTTTTCATATTCATGATAAATACATAGCATTGTTTGAGGGGGAGCTTTCCAAGCTTTCCCTCTTTTATTTGTTTCAATAACTTATATGTTTTGTCATCATCAAAAAGGGGGAGATTGTTGGCCCAAGGTTACAATCACCCTTGTTTAGTGTATTTTGATGATTACAAAACATATTAGTTATTTATACTAATAACATTTATTGTTTAAGTGTGTTTTCAGATTTCTATTCATACTAGAAGTCTTCTCTCACAAATATAAGGTTTTGGACTCAAGTCAACTCCAATTGGGCTCAAGATGCAAAATTGAAGATCAAGTGAAGATAGCCCATCTTGAAGCATTGCTTTGAAGTCTTTTAGAAGTTTGTAAGTTTAGAATGTTAAAGTTTGAATATAGGAAATTTGGCTCTAGGATTTGCACACACACTTGTTTCATGTATTTCCTATGTTTTGAAAATGGTTATTTCTAAGTTTTATGCCTTAGTTTATATATACATGTACCAAAGCTTTATATCCTGAAAAACTTATTTAAAACATGTGTATAAACTATTTTCTGCATAATACTTAGCTATTGGTATTATTAAAATATTTTTACAAAAATTCCATCTTCAAAACAGCCCAGTTTTTCAGTTTCAGGCAACATCGGTCGACCGGCCCGGTCGACCGGCGATGTGTCTGGACATGCACTGTTTGTGCATGTCCGTCGGTCGACCGGACCGGTCGACCGACGGAGAGCAGATTGCTCTCGGGATATTTCGGTCGACCGGACCGGTCGACCGGAAGAAGGAAACTGTGTTTCCTCCTTTTGGGTCGGTCGACCGGACCGGTCGACCGAGAGCCAACGGCTCTTTCCAGCAGGGCTGGCGGTCGACCGGACCGGTCGACCGCCAAGCCTGCAACAAGGCAACGGTTCTTTCCTCTTTGGGCAGTTCTGAAAAATCTGTTTCTTTTTCAGCTTTAACAGATTTTTGGAGATTTGTTGGGGAGCTTTTTCAGAGAAAATAAGACAAAAAGAAATTGTTTTTAACCTATTTTTAAGCCTATAAATAGAGGAGAAGTCTCTCTTGCATATCACTAAGAAAATCCTCAAGTTTGTGTTGTTTTCAAAAGAGAAAAGAAAAGAGTTTTAAAGCCTTCATTCCAATTCTTTTTTAGCTAGTTTTTCAGTTGTGTTTGATTGCTAATATCACTCTACAACTGAAGTTTTTCTCACCACACTTCATAGAGCCAAAAATCCAATACTCATTCTATAGTGAAGTTGTAATTCAAGTGAGAGTGTTTGTAAAAGAGTTTGAGAAAGAGTGTTGTGATCTTGTTGTGATCACTTTGTTCTTGTAATCCTTTCCTTGTGGAGCAACCTCTTCGGTAGAGGTCATTTGTACTCGGTGGAGCTCGGTGCTCGGTCTTCGGTAGACCAAATTGTAAAGGCATCCTCGGTGGATAGTGGAAACCCTTCACGGAGGTAAAGGCGGGGACTAGAGCAAGTGTGCTCGAACCTCGAAACAAATCATCTTGTTTGCGATTGCCTTTGCGTTATTCTTGCTTACAATTTCTCTTGCTTTATATTGTCTTGAATTATTTGCTTGAGAACTAACCCTTTACTTGTGCAATCTTGTCTTGTTCACTTTACTTGCTATATTGCTTGTGTGTATTTCATCATAGCATTTCATCCTTTACTTGTTCGATCATATCTCATACAACACGGTTGCATTGCGCACCTCTAACCCATATCTAGGGGAATTGGGAGGAAGGAGTTCAGAACCTCGCAAGGGGTATTCGGCTCTTAGTCGTGTTTTGAGAGATCGTTGCATCACTCATTTAATTAAAGTTTAAAAGATCATTAGATTAGCATTCACACCTATTCACCCCCCCTCTAGGTGTTTTTCACGGCTCTTGTACATTCCATTGCATACATTAAACTACCAATCACGCTAGCATAGGGTACGTGAGTCATGTACTCACGCTCTTCAACAGTAGTAAGAGACATAATAGCCTTTAACTTGAAATGAGAGGCCAACGGTGTACTCACAGTCTTTATATCACCGTTGATGTTGAATTTCTGAATTACCTTCTTCAAATATCCCTTTTGCGTCAAGCAACTTTTTCACTTTTTCTGTCTCGCTCATCTCCATGCCTAGTACTCACCCAGATTCTTCATCTTTAATTCGGAAGACAAGTCCTTTAGTTTGTCAATTACAAATCTGCTCTTAGAAGTAATAAGCATATCATCCACATACAATAGTAGATAGATATACTCTCCACCTGATAGCTTATTGTAATACACACATGGGCCAGAATGGCTTCGTTTGTACCTCTTGCCTCTTATGAAGCTGTCGAAATGCTTATACCACTGCCTTGGTGATTACTTTAATTCATAAAGCGATTTCTTCAACTTACATACTGTATTCTCATTTCCTGCAGTCTTGAACCCCGTCAGCTTGCTCTTGTCATGCTCTGCTTCCCAAAATACGGAGTGTGGGTACGTGACGATGGCCAACAGATACTCACTAAGAGTAAAATCTCTTCCATGAGTACTTTAGGTTGTCAATAATGAGCAAGATAGCTCGCATATATGCATATACAACCAAGCGCAGGGATAAAAGTACATATATATAAAATACAGAAACAGAAGCGATTTCATCCACCATATCTGAATAAGACAAGTCAAGAAGAGGAACTGAACTTACTGGAGAATCAGAATGTGTTCTACGATCAGCTCTCTATACCGGCTTTCTGATCTAGATACTGAAAAATAATAAACCTCCGTCATAAGCGGACCGGCAAGAGTACACGAAGGGAAAAGAACAGTAAAAAAATAGGAAAATGCAGTAACAGTACAAGTAGGACATTGAAATAAGAAGTACGATATGTTTAGCAGTATCGAGAACTGAAAGTAATAATAATAACAGGAAAATCGTGACGATAGATCATGTACAAGGAGACCGTGCATGCATGATGTGACATGTATATAATGAACATGAGATGTCCTGGACGAGCAACTGTTGTGCAGTATAATCACTAGATCACAAGAACACGAGATCACAAGTTAAAATCACATGGCAGGTCCAGGGACATCATGTAGTCAAAATAATGAAAGTCACATGAGTCTCAAGTATCAGTATCATGCAAATATAAGTCAGATACTAGATCACTGAAAATAATGCAGGATATAATGCAAGTGTATATGTCTAGTATTTTATTAACCTTATACTAATGCAACTATCCTATGCCCAATCCCACAGGACAACTGCATATCAAACAAGTGATGTGTTAGTGGATCCTGATAGCAGGAAGAAATAGTTCACTGTACTTAGGTATCATGTAACATATAATTATTTTCCATTGATTTGCAAAGGGGAAAACTTACAATAAAAAGAGTTGAGGAGCTAAATTACAAGTATTCTTAAAAAGATTACAAGTAGATCTCCTCAGAGATTCTGGAGAAGTGTGCCGATAGGAGTCTGGTCAGCGCGCGACCACTTTGTCCCTTTGACGATGCGAGCGATGAGATTCCCTTCTCGCCTGGTTCGGGGAATCAGAGAATAGAAGGTTGGTAGAACCCTCTTGCTACTTCTCAAAACCGCCTTCAATTAGGAATTCCTTCTCGCATGGTTCCGGAGATTCCTTGAGAAGAAGGTATTAGGGTATCAGCACCCTGAATAGAGAAGTAATTCTCTAAAAGTCTCTGAATTCTTATGCGCGGTGCGTCGTGAAGAAGTCTCTGCTTGTGGAGTCCTCTCTCTCTCTCTCTCTTTCAGAAGTCGTCCTCTCTTGCGCCTATGCGTGATCTCTACTTCTGGAGCTCTTCTCTCCTTGTGCCCCTGGTGGGCTATTTATAGGGAGAGCAAGGGTATAATCGTCCCTTGAAAATATGGAAACAGATTGAATCAAATCTGTTTAAATCTGGAAAGTAGCCTTACTGCGAGGCTAGGATCAGCTTCTGCGAAGCTAGAAATGGCAGGTCGGTTGATCCTCTTGATCTGTTTTGATCCTTTCCATATCGTTAGAGGATTTTCCCTGATCTTCTTACTCATTTTAGAAGAGTCAAGAGATTGTGGCAATCAACTGCCAAATTTGATCTCAGATTTGATCTTGATTGGATTTGATCTCAATCTTGATTAGATCTGATCTCATCTGGAGATTCGATTGGTCAAAGGTTGACCATAGCAGACCAGCAGCGGCGCTACCCGCTTTGAACTCACAGCGGAGCTGGAGGCAGTATCTGGCGAAGTCAGAGAAGGCTTCTTCGGCGGAGCTAGATGTCATCTGTTGCGAAGCTACCATATACCCTTTCTGCGCAGTTGCATGTGGCTTCAGGCGGAGCTGACTCTCTTTACGGAGTTACGCTTCAGCAGTTCAGGCGAAGCTATAAGTTAGCTTCCTAGCGGAGCTTTGAATGGCTTCAAGGCGAAGTTGGATGATCTTAGCCTCTCAGGCGAGGCTATCCCTTTGGGCTCATGTGATGCTAAGTGCTAGCACTTAGACCTGCTGAGGTCTGTTCAGAGACAATCCGGGCTCACTGTCTGCTTGCTGGATTAGTGGAGTCCAGGTTGCTTTCTTGTCCCTCGGAGATGGGTGAAAACTGGTCGTCAGCTTGTCTGTCACTCGTCTTTTGTAAATGTCAACAAGTTTAGACATTGTTCAAGCCAGTAAGAATCTTGTCTTTTTTAAGTGTCAACAAGACCCCCTTCAAAGTTTTCGAAAGTCTGCAATAGCTCAGACTTCGAAATACTTTGAACTGCTTTGATCGGTGGTATGGGAAGTACGAACGTCGCCATGATGGTTGAGTTCAGCTTCGCTTTTAATCCTGCTTTGGGATAAGTTCGCTGGAGAATCATGTAGATTCGCGTCTGGGTAGCTTCGCGTCTGGGCTTCCCGAAATAAGTTCGCTCTGGAGCATCTGTTGCTTTCCCGAGGCTAACTGCTGTGGGCCGGTTACAAGAAAGATCACTCTTTCTCTCGCATTGATCGAGGGAGATATTCTCCCCTTGTGCATTTCCAAGGGAGGATATTCCCTTTCTTCAAGGTGCAATAAGTGCCTTTATGAGGGAGAGCGTTTCTTCCTTTGCACGGTTCCAAGGGAAACCGTCCCTTTTCTCAAGGCACAATAAATGCCTTAAATGCACTCGTGCTTCCACGCTTGAGGCGGTAATGCTCAGGCCATGAGGCCTATAAATAGGACACTTGAGGTCCTCTGAAGAGAAGTGATCTGCTCTTCTTCTCTTCTCTTGGTTGAGAGAGATACTCAGATCTCTGAGCTAGTGGGGATGCCCACTCTGGTTATTACCCGGCCAAGGACCGGTAAGTCTCGATCATTCAGAGACCTTACCAATGAACTTTTAGGGAGTTCATCTCCTTACTTTAGCTTTAGCTTTAATCAGCTACTTCAGGATTAATTTCCCTTGCTCTCCATTTATCTGATCTGCAGAGAAGGATTTCAGCATAGCTTCCTAGCGAAGCTATCATTTTGACTTGATCAAAGAAAGATCACTGCATGCGTGTTAAGTCCGCTACACAGGCAAAACTCGGGACTTAGTCTCTTCAAAGTTGAGCCAGTCTTGCCATATAGGTGGGGTCAAGACTGCGTCCCTCAGGATCAGTCTGGCTTAGTCATATAGGCGAGGCTAGGACTTGGCATTTGCTGAGCTAGCCCATCATCACTGTGCAAGCGAAGCTATCCTCTGCTTTAACTGAAATCAATACTTGACTGAATGGGATTGCTTCGCCCCAAAGAATTTGACTTAGTGCTTTTGCAGCTTCTCCTGTGTTTAACTGCTAATTTGTTCCGGTTTACATTGCAGTGAGCTATGTTCGCCATTCTTGTGACTTGATGAAAGAAACCAGGAAATTTCCTCTTGCTTTTCCAGTTGAGACTTTACCCTTAAGCAGGAGGAACAAACTGGGGCAGCCGCTGTGTGTCCCGGAAGAGGTTGGCAGTCGCTTATCCGAGATGATCCACTTCGAGGCGAGGCTGGTAGTCGCTTATCCGAGATGATCCACTTCGGGAAAGCGGACGTCACCTGTAAGGTCGCGGATCTTCCCATTGCCAATTTTCATCAAAGCAGATCTAACCTGCTGGTGGCGATCAGTCCTTTGCCAGTTTTGATTGCGGAAGGTTCAACTTCCTGGTGGCACAATCTGTCCTGGTGGCACCATCTGCCATTATGTGAAGGATTACGGCCTTGTGCAGGAGGAAGGCCTTTCATGTCCAATTGGTTTCGCTTGAAAGTAGATAAGACCACTTGTATGCCTCTTGAGCAAATGATTCTGTTGTATGAAACACAACCTTGATTTAGTAGCATCGATGTACCTTTCCTTTTAAATCATGAAAGTTCATTTTCTGCTCATTTGATTTTTGCTTTTCCTTCATCTTGAACTTGGCTAGCGGAGCTAAACTCCATGCGGGGTTAAAAGATAGGACCCTTTTTGAATCCAGAGTAAGCTTTCAGCGAAGCTAGCATATCTGCTGAGTTAGGCCTATACCTTCAGCGAGGCTAAGGCAATCCTGATGGTGAAGTCATCGATGTATTGTGCGAAGTCTGCATCTGGCTCATGGCGAAGTTAGCCCTTAATGGGGCTGAATCAGCGCTTCTCGGGAAGGCGCTTTAGGCGCCGTTTTAAATTAATTTGAAATGACAGCCTGTGCTCTTATCGAGGCATCGTTTCAGGCGATCGTCAGCCTATAAGAGCCCTACAGGCTGAGAGAGAAGGTCATCATTTCTCTTTGAAATTTCCAGAGCACTTGACCCTTTTTCTTCTTCTTCTTTCCTCTTCATTCAAGAGTTTAAGAACTTCCACAGTTCTTCAATGGCGCTCAAGAGACAAGCGGGAAAAAAGTGGTAACTTCTGCAGCAGAGGGTCCTTCCCCTCCTCCGGTCATCGAACGACCAATCGCCGGTAGGGAACTTTCCCTTTTGATTAGAGACTGCCGTCTCTCTCTTACAGCCAGTTTCCGGCTGTCCTTAAATGACTCCAACACGAGATCAACCATGGTCTTATGATTTTAGGAAGTTCAATTCCCTGAATTTACTTTGATTTCTTGATCGGGGACCCAAGAACTGAAGAATTCTTCTTTAAGCTTCCAAGCGAAGCTGTCCTTTGAGATTTTGAGAGAAAAGGACCGTAATGCCCTTCTGACGAAGTTAGCCTTTGAGGCTTTGTCGCATCCTGTTGTTCGAAGCTAAGCTTCCAAAGCGAAGCTAACACTTGGATATTTTCCTGCATCCTGCCCTCGTGTGGGATGCGGAGTTACACTGCAGCTGCGCAGCCAAGCTTCGGGGCGAAGCTATCGTTAGGCCAGCTTCGCTCAGAGGGCGAGGCTATGCCTTGTCAAATTTTGCTTTCTGGTTTTAGCCCTCGTTCGGCTGATGAACTAATCATAGTTTCTCTTTGTTCCTGCAGTGCACTACACTCCTGGTCCTTTGAACAGTCTATTTGGGATGACCAGGGGATCAGACGGCAATGTCAGCCTGCAATTTCAAGGGCAGGCTTCTCTGTTTAGTGAGTGGAGCTCTCTCGTTCGAGACACGCTTATTTATGGTGGGGAGCAACGCACCACGAGGAGCATTCTGACTACGGCTCCCCTTGAAGATTTTGACCGTCGAACCTATAGGAAGCCCGACTTCATGTTCGGGGATGCCGCGCCAGACCCTGATCGCCAGCTGCTGGCCGAGGAGGGGCAATGGATTTTCCAGTTGGATGGCGAGAAATTCTGTCTCCCGTCTAACAAGCGGCATTTTTCTTTGTCTTCTTTCCAATGCGTGACGCAGACTCGGAAGATGTCGTGGGAAGTGAGCCAGAGTACCGACTCCGTCCATGTAGGGAAATTGATGCTTCAGTCTCCTGATTATGCAAAAGCGGGGCCTCCTCGTTGCATAATGGGTCTACATCCTGGGAATGTGTCGCGAGACATCCCGGTGGGAGAAAATCCTGCGGTGGCACAGACCTTTGGCAATCAATTCTTTAAAGTTAATGGAAACTATCCGGCCACTGACTTCAGGACTCTAGGCTGGATTCACCCTCCGAAAGCATGGTGGAGGGATTTAACTGTATACATTCTTGCTCATTTTGAGGAGGATCTGGAGAGGCTGAACCTTCATGAGGCCGTCAGGGCGACCTGCTACGGCATTGAGATGAACGTGGCGTGCTTCTACGCCATCTTTGAATTGTACTACCCGGCTACAGGGACTTTCTTCACCCCCGTTGGCGAACTGGGTATGGCTCTGCATGAGATATGGGAAGTCTCTGCTCTTCCTTTGGGATCTATCCCATATGAAGAATACTTCCCGTGCGAGGCGGAATTAGCACTTCTGGAGAAGCAGGAGCCTGCCTTGTTCGAGACTTACCGGGAGTTAATGTGCCATTTGTACATTTGCTTCAGCATGCACGGAAATAGTAAGGGAACTTCCTGTAGTTTGAAGAGCTGGGGAGATTATTTGTTCCCAGATATGGAGAACACTCCTGAAGCGGCTCACTGTGGAGTCGCTGTCGAAGACATCTTTAGCCGGATGCAAAAGCATTCCCAAAGGGATCTAGTTGTGGAAGAAGACGACGGTCCCTATGAAAAAGGTGATGTTCTTCGAAATTTCCATCACCAGGCTCGTCGGCCGATGTCCCGGCAGGCACTGCTGGCTGGCTTCTTGACAGTCTGGCTGAAGAGGTGCGTGGTGCCGTCTTCGTCGGGTGACGTCATTCATCCGAACGTCCTGCTGCCTGCTGTTCGTCTAGTCCATGGTCGTTCTCTGGGACTTCTTCCGGCCATAGTGTGCTGTATCCAGAGAGGCCTTCACGCATTGACGGAAGGTTTCTGTAGACCGCCAGTGACGAAGCGTGGAAAGGGGGCCACTTCACCCCGCGACGGACCTAACCCCAGAGTAGGTCTGCCATATACTTATTTGATGGCGTGGTTCGCCCTGCACTGTCCCTCTTTGATTGAAGCTGGAGAGGACCCTCCCGAAGGTGTTCGAATGGCGATCCTCCGCCGATTCGAAGGATGCTCATGGCAGAAGACTTACGTGGCTGAGGCCCGTAAATTGGTGCGTCGCTATGACGTCTATAGTCTCTTCCGCTGTTTTTCCCGTATTCGGGATGCAGGCTATGACGAGGAGTTCAAAGATACGGGGGAAGGGCAGTCATCCCTGAGCCGGGGAATTTTTGAGTGGCTAGTCAGCATCCGGCCCTCACACTTATTATACCAGAGTGGGGATAGCTTCTACTTGGAGCCTTATGTTCCAGTCGGTTTGTTCGACAGTTTGGATATGACCAACTGTACATGGGCAATCCAAATCTCAATTTGGCCTTCATGGGGAGCCTTATTGATGGAGCCCGTGCTTGGCGATTTTTCATTGCGGGCTGTACCGAGGCGCGGCTGCGTATGCTGATAGGTAGTAAAAAATGCATATTTATCACTACATTTACTATCACATTTTCATATTTATTCCTACAATTATGCACTATTACTAATGTTTTATTATTTAATGTGTGCAGGCCTTGAGTAATTATTTAAATAAAAGAATAAAGCCTAAATGAAGCCCAGAAGCCCAAAAAGCCCATGTGCAAGCCCATGTGCAAAAATTGTAGTAATTTAGAAGTTTCATATTATCTAACCTAATCTAAACTTAGATTTTTAAACTCTTTATTTAAAATCTAAGTGAAGAAAGGAAGGATAAGAAAGAACTCCTAATTGCTAAAGAAGAGGAAAAGGATGGACTTCTACTCAACCCTAGTTGCTTGCAAGACAAGGCTAAAGATAAAAGGAGAAGAGTTTAAAGATAAAAATCGTTTCAAAAAATTCGGATTCAGACTGTACACGTTTTACTGTTCAGATCATAACTTTTGCTACAGATATTGAAATTCGATAATTCAAGATGATCCAGAAAGAAGATTTGAAGGACTACAACTCTTATGTTGATCAAACTTTCGAATTCAGTCAGCAGATAAGCCATTTTCGGTGATCAAAATGATAACAAGTTGCAGGACAGATTTGAACTTCTATGGATAAGTCAAAACAAGTTTGGAGATAAAAGAAGAATTCAAGTTCAGAAATATTTTGCTCCTCTTATCTTCATACGCTTCTTATCCTCTGGTTTTCTCCTATAAATACCCCTGCATAGCAACAGAGGAAGGGCAGATCTCAGAAGCTCAAGGGCAGATCCAGAGACGGGAGCTTAGGGTTTTTCTTTAGATTTTCTCTCTAATTTTTAGTTTGTAACTTAGGTTTTATTTTTTTATGTAATTTTTGCTTTCCTTTATGTAACTGAGAGGAGAGACGAGTTTCATGGAGGAAGGAGATCAAGCTTGTACTGGGTGACATCGGTGTAAGTAAGTCTTTTCTTCCATTGTTATAAGAATCGAATCGAAGTTTCTATTTATTCTTTACTCTTGTTTTCATTTATTTTCCTCTGATGTGTTTATAATCAAAGTGAATTCAATAGCCTCGAAGTTGCCTTCTCCTTGCAAGTGCCCTTGATGGCCTATGGTGATGAATAACCATTCTTTGTTAGTTTAGCTCGCCCTTTTATTCGTAGTGTAAATCGTGAATGGGAAAGATCCTATACGCCATGCTTGATTGCCTTCAAAGACAGGTAAGTCGTCGCAATGAATCCAGGTATATGAGCGCTGAAGAGGTAAGTAATTTTTAGATTATTTTTCTTTTCTTTTATTTCTTTAGTTTAGATCACCAACAACACCCAATTCAATTTCTTGTATATAATCTATTTTCCATCTTCTTAATCTACCATCTTCTTCCTAATTCAAACACTTTGTAACCTAAAAGAGAACTTACTTAAAAAGCTTCCATCGCTAGTCCCTCCCTGTGGATCACGACCCGCATAGCCACTTGCTATAGCGGTAGAATTGAGCACCCTGCACTACTGTTTTAAAAATTCTAAAATTTTGTATTCTTGTGTGCAGGAAACCCTCAATCAAAATTTTGGCGCCGTTGCCGGGAGGGACGGTAAGTTATTCTCTAAAAAAAAAAACTAATTATTGATTTATTTATTATTTTTGCAGGTTCGGAGAACAGGAAAACTAACAGCAGCAAAGGACATATAGCAACTCTGTGCCTCTGCCCTCGAAGGCAGAGCAGCAGAGCCTACTGAAGAGCCGCGTTTGCGCGGCAATAGCCGCGTTTCCGCGGCCTGAGTAGTGAACTACTCACTAAGTTTTCTGCAGGTTGCTGGAAATTTAAAGTTAGACTTGTTGTTCTGTTAAGTTTTCTCTGTAATCACCCTGCACACTGCTAATTAATTAACAGTAACCTATTTGTTGAAAATAAAAAAAATTAGACTCTTGCATATAGGCACGTGTCTATTTAATTTTTTTAATTTCTGTTGAAGAGTGCTGGAGACAAGGTACGTTCGCATTGCATATAGACTAGAAGCACCCTTGGCTGATTTACTGCTTTTGAGTGAATATTTGTCTATTGCTTTACACGTGCACTAAATTGACTTAAGGGCTTGTCCTATAAATAAGATAAGGTGGGGATTTCATCACCCTTCCTTGGCCCACAAACAATCTCCTCACTCACTAACCCAAGCCTAACTAAAAATGAGTAGACGTTGGCCCTAGGGACATCTCAGACTCAATTAGGAGATTATCTTAAGGGGGAAAGGTGTTGGAACTTGACTCCTGCCAAATCAGTGTCTAGGAAGGGGATTAAGGGCCGAAAGCCCGAAGATTGGTGGTTATTTAATTAAGGAACGTCTTGGACGGAAAACCTCCCACCAATCTTGCCCTGACCTGGCTGATTAGCTTGTGGTCAAAGTCTGCATTATACCTCCCGTGGACAGTCTAACCAGTTAGGAGTCGTCTAGGTCATAGGTCTACCCTAACTTAGGTTAGAATTTTTTTTCTTTTTTTGTTTGCTTATTTGTTTATTTTCTTTTTCTTTGTTTGTGTTTTATTTGTGATATGGCTTATAACAACAATTTTTTCAATTTTAATAATAATCCATATTACACATCAACCTCTTTTTCGGATATTACCAACCCGGCATATCATAACTTTAACCAACCTAGTGTGCCAGATTGGTCTTATCCGAATCATTACATGCCCCAATCCCAATACTATGAACAAGACTGGAATAATCATCACTACTCTTCACAGAGTCAATGGGGATACAACACCCCTGAGCCATATTGTCAACCAGCTGTTCAACCATTATCTTCATATACTTCTTTTACCACATCACCAATGTTTCAGTCCTCCAATGATCCATTCGATGGGTTAGAAGAAAAAGTGGATCGTTTGCAAGATATAATGAATGATCAAATTTCTAGACTTTCAAACATTCTTGAACTAACCAACCAAGTTGATAGGAACCAAGAATCATTCTGTCTAGAAGACCTTGATCAAATTCAATTTCATCACATCAATATGAACTTGATCAATCCCAATCCTTGGACAAATTGGCTAGTTTTAATTTCAATGAGATTGAATTAGATTGTGAATGTGAACCCGATCCCCAACTTTGCGATTCAGTTTCCATCTTCGAATCTATGTTGACTCCGTATTCTTACCCAATTTGGACCAATTTTCTGAGCCAACATTTATTCCCGTACCCATAGATCATGAATTGAATCACCCATTTTTGATGATCATCATATTGAACTTGACCAATTTCATACTTTTGAAAGTCCCATTGACAAATTGGCAAGTTCTCATTTTTATGAAATTGAACTCAATGAGATATGTGACCTTGATTCTCAAATTTGTTGTGATCGAGTTCAAATTCCCGAATCAATATTGACTCCTGTTCTGTTACCCGATTTAAGTAATATTTTAGAGTCAGTTTTGATTCCCACACCTGTCATTCTTGAACTTGAATCACCAATAGTAAGTCACATTCCATTGTGGGAAAATGATTGTGGACTTGAGTTTCAATTCTTGAACTTGGACTCAACGCTTGAACCAAAACTAACTCTCGAACCCCACGTCAATTTTCCCGAGTTTGTATTGGATCTTGAACCTATCATTCTTAAGTCCAAGTCAACCATTCTACCAAGTCACATTCTTTTGTTGGACATAGGTATAGACCATGATGACTCTGTGATGATTTTTCAGGACTGTTCATGTAAAGGAAGTAAGTTTCACGATAGGATTTTCTATGATCCCATTCATACTGGGGACTGTAAACATGTAAATAGAAAAGAGGTCAATAAAGGTAGGTTCCGTGAACTACCACATTATCTTGATTGGGTAGCAACGCTTGGCCCAATCCGACCACCACCGGAAACACCACCTTAAGGTAATATTTTCCTTCCCTTTCTTCTGTTTCATGCATACATGCATTCATTCATACATTGAGGACAATGCATGAGATAGGTGAGGGGGAGGATTTACTAACATACTAACATAGTTAGATACTAACTTCAAAAAAAAAAATGAAAATAAAAGGGACAATATTTTGACTTATCTTTTGAAAGAAATCTAAGTTAGTCTTAAGAATTAGGAAAATCGTGATTAGGATTTCTAAAAACTTGGTCAAAATAAATAAATTGTTGAATTTTTAGGTATAGGAGGAAAAATTGAATAAGTAATTAGTCTTGATTTTTACCTTAATGAAATGTGCATTCCTAATGCATATCTAGGATTCTAAGACAAAGACTCTTGTGCCCTATAAAAAATAAAAAAAATTAAAAAAAATGGGAAATTCACTGATTAAGCTGGATACATGTGCCTCAAGAAGCATAAGCATTCACGCCTAAAGGTGATTTTATAATAAAGTCCTTAGTTTTGTGGCCTAGTTCACTCGAATCCTTAAGTCCGTGGGGTGTTTTCTCACCCGGTACCCTAAAACCGACCGGTTTGGGAGCCATCGACTTTAAGTTAGCTACATGGGTGGATTAGAAAGCCTAAGGAAACTAAGAAAAATTACTTATATATGTACTAACACATCTAATAGTCAATTAGTTAGATATGAGGGCCTCAAGAAGCCTTCATGCTAACACGAAAGAAAATTAGATGAGTTATACATATTTAAAAAAATAATAATAATAATAATAATAATAAAGAGGCATGAGAGTCCAAGTGAAGGAATTCCTAGTAAAGATTCACAAGGATGCATATGACTTTTGGTAACGAAAGAGACTATACAAAAATTCAATTTTGATTCTTACCTAAAATGGATAACAATTTATTATATAAAGACTAAGTTTAAGAATGAATAAAAATGATAATCCTAAAACTTATAGATTACTTAGTCTCTTCAAACATATTTCAAATATTTTCCTTTTTATGGATTTTGTGGGTGTAATCCGCTGAAAACCCTCACGAGACAACACTCATCCTCTAGGGTAACCTAGAGGTTTAACGGCTTGTGCGTGCAACCGTGATGCCTACGAAAGTGAGTTAGGATAGATTAGTTTTTCTTTTCTTATTCTTTTTGATTTTTACTCGAGGACGAGCAAAAGATAAGTGTGGGGGTGTGATAGGTAGTAAAAAATGCATATTTATCACTACATTTACTATCACATTTTCATATTTATTCCTACAATTATGCACTATTACTAATGTTTTATTATTTAATGTGTGCAGGCCTTGAGTAATTATTTAAATAAAAGAATAAAGCCTAAATGAAGTCCAAAAGCCCAAAAAGCCCATGTGCAAGCCCATGTGCAAAAGTTGTAGTAATTTAGAAGTTTCATATTATCTAACCTAATCTAAACTTAGATTTTTAAACTCTTTATTTAAAATCTAAGTGAAGAAAAGGAAGGATAAGAAAGAACTCCTAATTGCTAAAAGAAGAGGAAAAGGATGGACTTCTACTCAACCCTAGTTGCTTGCAAGACAAGGCTAAAGATAAAAGGAGAAGAGTTTAAAGATAAAAATCGTTTCAAAAATTCGGATTCAGACTGTACACGTTTTACTGTTCAGATCATAACTTTTGCTACAGATATTGAAATTCGATAATTCAAGATGCTCCAGAAAGAAGATTTGAAGGACTACAACTCTTATGTTGATCAAACTTTCGAATTCAGTCAGCAGATAAGCCATTTTCGGTGATCAACATGATAACAAGTTGCAGGACAGATTTGAACTTTTATGGATAAGTCAAAACAAGTTTGGAGATAAAAGAAGAATTCAATTCAGAGATATTGTAATACCCCGTTCCTGGAATACGTACTTAGTTGCGTATTCAGTTTTTCAATCGTATTTTTTCGATTTACTTCCTGTATTTGACCGATTTCAGTTTCAAATATTATTTTCCAATATTTTAGATTTTATATGATTTTCTGGAATTTTCCTGAATTAATTGAAAATCTTCAAAACCGGTGTCGACCAGTGTCGCTGATCGATTCCCGGATTTTTATCTTACAAACAGTTAGGAAATTCTAGAAAGTCCTTTAGGCATTATTTCTTAGAATCGTATTTCTTACCTAAATAATTTTTCTGGGAATTTTATGATTTTATGAAAATTCCACCGGAGTCGGTAGCTAACTGATTCCGGATTTTTAGTTTTAAAACTATAAATTATTTCTCCAAACGAATTTCACCATGAGTCTTAAAATATTATTATTGATTTTTGGTAATTTTGCAAGTCGTTCCAAGATACTTGATTTCGGGACGATTTCGGTGTTTTCCGAAATGTTTTCCGCATCTTCGACTTAAACCCTGGAAATTGTCTTTTCAATATTTTCATTTTCCAAGCCAAAGAAAATATCTTCTCCTTTTTAAATTCTTTTCTTTTTCCTTTTCTTTATTTCTCTTCCTTCCTCCACAAACCACAAGATTTTCCAATTTTCCAAAATTCCAACCTTTTCCAAAATTCCAACAAACTCCACACACTTCCACCATTAATGCCCCTCTTTCTCTCTCTCTTCCATGGCCGGCCAAGTGGCCAAAAGAGGGACACCTCATCCTCTCCTATTTGCAAAAACCCCCTCTCTTCTACATAAATTGCACCTCCTTCACAAAATCAAAATCTTATATAAACTTTTCCTTTACATTTTCATTTCTTTTCTTCACTTCAACAAAGATTTGGCCTTCACCAAAATCCCTCCTTCATCTCAACCTCAACCCCAACTCCAAAAACACCACAAAGTCATCATCTCCATCTCAAGCAACTACAACTTTTGGATTGGGATCGTGTCTATTATCGCCGAGGATCAAGTTTGTCGGCAACGTTCCTTTCGAATGCGTATAGCTCCAATTAACCATTCGAGTGAGTATTTTTACTCACCAAGACTTGTAAACTTTTTAGTATACTTGTGTTTACAATTCATGTACACTTGTGCCTTCAAAATCATGCTTTTGGCCTTCAAATTCAACCATCAAATTCTGTTCTGTACCCTGTTTTCAGACCACGATTAGTCGACTTGACCTAGGAGCTAGTCGACTTGAAATCCTTATTTGAAACGACCCCTGTTCTGAAACACAGTTTTAGTCGACTTATCTTGATTTTTAGTCGACTAACTTTTCCTGAAAATAAACCCCAACTCTCTGGAAATCACTGTTAGTCGACTTACCTTAACAATTAGTCGACTATAGATCATTGTTAGTCGACTACCCTTTCCACCATAGTCGACTAACTTTTCCTGAATCAGAAACTCGACTCTCTGTATCACAGATTTAGTCGACTTACGTATCTGTTAGTCGACTTGAGTTCACCGTTAGTCGACTACCCTTTCCACCTAGTCGACTAACTTTTCCTGAAACAGAATTCCAACTCTCTGGAACCCAGTTTTAGTCGACTAGTCCAGACTGTTAGTCGACTAGAGACCACTATTAGTCGACTAACCATTCCACCTAGTCGACTAACCATTCCACCTACTCGACTAATTTAGGCTGTTTATTATAGTTGATTTCTTTTCTAAATTTGGATCATACCCTTGATGCATGTGGGATATATTATTCTTGTTTATGCTTCATGAATGGTACTTCATGACCTGTTACTTGATGGATGTTACCTCTTGTTACTTCATGGCTTGTTATTGTATATTCTCGTTTCATAACTTGTTAATTAATGAATATCACCACTTATCATGCTATCACTTGACACCAAGCATGATACACTTGACTTTTGTATAAAAAGGACCAACTTACATTGGGTCGGGGGAAAACATGTGGATATCAATATGTGTTCATGTTTACAGTGGTATTAGGTATGTTGTGCAACTATATTTCCGGTCTGACCTGAGGGCCTCCAGGGGACCGAGGGAGTGCTTGCTCCCTCATTACTGGTACCATCATGATAAGGGCATACATAAGTCCCTCCTGTTAGCCTAGCGGCTGGTTTCCGTCACCAAGCAACGGAACAATCCTGGACCGTTGTCCCGGGCATGTACGGGACCCACTGTAAACATAGCTCGTTGATAATTCCGCTGGTTTCCAATAACAACCTTGCTTTATTAGGATATGGATCTATGTGCCCTGGGACGCTGGGTCACATAGCTAGATATCACAGTAAGACAAGTAATAATAATAATAGACTCTAACTGTGGATTCATTGTATTCTGATTTTATCTCTTCATGCTTTCATTTCTTGCTAATTGATATTCATTATGTTGTTCTATCTTTCTTATTCTTGTCTCTTAGCCATTTGGCTGTAGCCTGTTCATTGTTGGGAGGTCCTGACTCCCTTGGATTCGTATGTTCAGGTTCCGAAGCTTGGATCGAAGTGGAGCCTTCCACAGAGCATCAAGCTTTTCTTAGTGAGCAGGCAGACTAGTCCCAGTCCTTTGTGCCAGATTTCTCTTTTTGACTCACGGGATCTTCATCCTACTCGTGAGCATTTTGTGTTCATATTGTATCTTTTACTTTTGGACTTGGTTGTGATAAAAGATACATGTAATGTGTAATATTTATCAAATCTTGTGATAACTTGTACTTGTACTTTTAAGTTGGCATATGTATGAATATCACGCTTTGTCGTGTACTCTGATCCTTGTTGTACTAAATGCTTAGCGTATATACGTGGGGGCATTTTCTGACCTACGTATATACGTCGCAGTGACGTCTCCGTATCCGTGGGATCGGGGCGTTACAGGTTGGTATCAGAGCCTAGGCTCTCACACCTATAGTACAATCAAGCAGCAAATTAATGAAATTTGCTATTGCCAACTACAATGTACAAAGTTATCTAGTCCTTCTTGATTCCTTCTTGATTCCTTCCCTTGTATCCTAAAATCCTTCCATTTTTCCAAATTCCAGTTATCTTTTACCAACTAAGTATGGAGAGAAGGTCGGGTCATAACAACTCTGGGCAAGCATCAAATGGACCCACGGGATAGAATGTCGATATTCTGAGGGTTATTCAGACAATGATGGAGAATCAGCAACAACAGACGGAACTCCTTCGGCATGAGTTAGCAGCTCCAAAGGAACAGAGGCCGGAAATATTTCAGACTTCAGACGGCTGCAACCAGCCATATTCACGGGTGAAGAGAAACCCCTAGATGCTGAGCAATGGCTGACAGATACCTCAGACTTGTTGAATGCAGCTCGAGTTCCAAAGGAGAATCAGGTGGAGGTTGCTAAGATTCAATTGAAGGATATAGCCAGAACATGGTGGCTAGCTGAGGAGGCAAGATTGGAGAAGCCTGTCACCTGGGACACATTCTCCAAGAGTTTCTATAGCAGATTCTTCCCTGCCACTGCTCAGAAGGACATGGAAGAGCAGTTTATTCGACTTCAGCAATGGAATAGGTCCGTGGACGAGTATGCCGCGAAATTTCTCAGACTTAGCCGCTTTGCTCCATACATGGTAACTGATGAGGAGAAGCGGGCAAGTAGATTTCAGCAGGGCTTGCAGATGGACATCCAGGTCTTCTTAATGCCCCAGCAGCTGAAGACTTATTCAGAAGTTCTCACCATAGCTCGAGAAGTGGAGCGTGGGCTAGAGAAGAAGCAAGTGAACCAGATGAGGAACCAGGCCATGAAGAGGCCATTTCCACCAATAGGAAGAGGAGGCCCATACAGAGCAGCAAAGGTTCAGACAATGAGGCAACCATTCCGACCAGCTCCTTACCAGACGGCCCAACCATTATCCTTCTGTAGCTATTGTCAGAAACCAGGTCACATTCGACAGAATTGCCGTAGGGCAAATGGATTATGCTTGGTATGTGGTTCCCGAGACCATTCCATAGAAGCCTGTCCACACAGAAGAATGGGGATAGCCGGCCAAGCTTTGCCAGCACTACAGAGACCAAATGGACAGAGATCACTTCCAGGGCCACTTGGACAGAGGAACCAAGGACCGATGATCAGGAGAGCTCCTCCCCCTCCTCCACAACAAGCTATTCGCCCAGTCCAAAGAGGAGCTAGGACTGCTGCAGGGCGTGGAAGGGGACAAGCTTACAACTTGACGGAAGAAGAGGCTGAGACTTCTGAGGAAGTGATAACAGGTAAAATCAGGGTACACTCAAAACCTGTTTTAGCCCTCTTCGATTCAGGAGCTTCTCATTGTTATATCTCAGATCATTTTGTGGCATTGCATTCTATACCTGTTAGATCTTTAGACCACAAATGGGAGATTAGTACAGGGAATGGAGTAGTCATATCTACTAGAGTTTGCACTGATTGTCCAGTAGAACTTTGTAACAAGACCTTGGCCATAGATATGCTCGTACTAGACACCAAAGGGTACGACGTAATCTTAGGCATGACCTGGCTCAGTCAATATTATGCAGTTATTGACTGTAGGGAGAAGAAGATTAATTTCAGAATCCCACTTCAGCCTGAATTCCAATTTAGTGGGGAAGTGAAGTCTACCAAGAGAAAGACTCGGATGACTAGTTCAGAGGTTCAGAAGGGCACACCGGTGTGGGATGAATTCCCAGGAGTGTTTGCTGAAATCTCAGGACTTCCACCTGAAAGGATGATTGAGTTCTCTATTGGTACTGTGCCTGGAGCAGCTCCTATATCCAAGGCTCCGTACAGGATGGCACCGACGGAGTTAGAGATTCTAAAGAAGCAGCTGCAGGAATACTCTGATAAGGGATTGATTCGGCCAAGTACTTCACCATGGGAGCTCCAGTACTTTTGGCCAACAAGAAGGATGGTGGTAAGAGGCTTTGTATTGATTATAGAGAATTGAACAAAGTTACCATCAAGAACAAGTATCCCTTACCAAGGATTGATGATCTGTTTGATCAGCTTCATGGAGCCCGAGTGTTCTCTAAATTAGATTTACAATCGGGTTACCATCAGCTTAGGGTGAAGAAAGAGGATATTCCGAAGACGGCATTCAGGACCCGTTATGGCCACTATGAGTTTCTAGTTATGCCTTTCGGAGTCACCAATGCCCCTGCAGTTTTCATGGATTTGATGAACAGAGTGTTCTCGCCCTATTTGGATCAGTTTGTAGTTGTTTTTATAGATGACATCTTGATCTATTCAAAGAACAACAGGGAGCATGCAGAACACTTGAGGATAGTATTGCAGACTCTCCAGCAGGAGCAGCTTCATGCTAAGAGGAGCAAGTGTGACTTTTGGTTGGACAGTATAGCCTTCCTTGGACACATGGTTTCAGCAGAAGGAATTTCAGTTGATCCCAGCAAAGTCCAGGCAGTGAAGGATTGGCCTATTCCAAGGACGGTGACTGAGATTAAGAGTTTTATTGGACTAGCCGGATATTACAGACGCTTTGTCCAAGATTTCTCTAAGATTGCAGCCCCGTTAACCAAGCTCACCCGGAAAGGAGAAAGGTACATATGGACAGAGGAATGTACTGCAGCATTTGAGCAATTGAAGCAAAGACTCATTACAGCTCCAATCTTGAGGACTCCCTCAGGTAGAGGGGGATGGTCATATTCAGTGATGCGTCCGGAAAAGGCCTGGGGTGTGTACTAATGCAACATGATCATGTTATAGCCTATGCATCCAGGCAACTGAAGCCTCATGAGCGAAATTACCCAACTCATGACTTGGAGCTAGCAGCTGTTATATTCGCCTTAAAGATCTGGAGGCATTATCTTCTGGGAGACAAGGTGTTAATATACATGGATCACAAGAGCCTCAAATATATTTTCACACAGAAGGAATTGAACATGAGGCAGAGGCGGTGGCTGGAGCTAATGGCGGACTATGATATAGACTTGCAATATCATCCGGGCAAGGTCAATACAGTTCCAGATGCACTGAGCAGGAAGCCAGAGAATAGAGTACTAGTCCAACTTACTCAACAGAACGAGTTGATCCAAGACATCATCAGATTGGACTTGATGATAGTTCAAGGAACTGATAAGGCAGGACAGTTCATGACCTTGCAGATTCAGTCAGCATTGTTGGATGAGATCAAGGAAGCTCAAAAGGAAGACCCCAGATTACAGCAATTCCGAGCTCAAGTAGAGGCTGGATTGAGGACTGATATCAGTATTCATCCGGATGATGCCTTGTATTTTGGTAGCAGACTTTGTGTTCCCCAAGGAGAAGTTCGACAGAAGGTTCTAGCAGAAGCTCACAGTTCAGCCTATTCCATACACCCAGGGGGAAACAAAATGTATCAAGACATAAAGAAGCAGTTTTGGTGGAATGCTATGAAAGGGAGATAGCCCAGTATGTAGCCAAGTGCTTAGTTTGTCAGCAGATAAAGATAGAACATCAGAGGACAGCTGGACTTCTACAACCCTTACCAATACCCGAATGGAAGTGGGAGCACATCACCATGGATTTTGTTACGGCATTACCTCGTAGTCCTAAGGGTAATAATGCTGTATGGGTAATCATTGATCGCCTCACCAAATCAGCTCACTTCATACCGTTCAGGGTAGGTCAGACAACAGAGGTTTTGGCAGACAAGTACATGAAGGAGATAGTTCGTCTACATGGAGTTCCCGTTAGTATTGTATCAGACAGAGACACAAGATTCAGATCACATTTCTGGGAAAGTCTCCAAGACAGTCTAGGAACTCGTCTGAAATTCAGTACTTCCTATCACCCTCAGACAGACGGACAATCTGAAAGGACTATCCAGATTCTTGAAGACATGTTGCGGGCTTGCATGATTCAATTCAAGGGATCATGGGAAGATCATCTTCACTTGGCTGAATTTTCTTATAATAACAGCTATCAGGCAAGTATCAAGATGGCACCATTTGAAGCATTGTATGGAAGGAAGTGTAGGTCACCGATATGTTGGGACGAAGTCGGTGAGAGGAGACTTTTGGGGCCAGAGATCCTGATTCAGACAACAGATAAAGTCAGAATCATCAGAGATCACCTCAGGGCAGCTCAGAGTCGGCAGAAAAGTTGGGCTGACACTCAGAGAAGGCCATTGGAATTCCAGACAGGAGATCATGTGTTTTTGAAGATATCACCTACAAAAGGAGTAATCCGGTTCGGTACTCGTGGAAAGCTTAGTCCGAGATATATCGGCCCATTCGAGATTTTAGACCGTGTGGGAGATGTGTCTTATCGATTGGCATTACCGCCATCGTTGGACGGAGTTCACAATGTATTCCACGTATCACAGTTGAGGAAGTATGTCAAGGATGATAGTCATATCCTGGATCACTCCGAACTGGAACTACAACCGGATTTGTCATACCAAGAGCAACCGATGGCCATTTTGGACAGAAGTGTCAAGACATTGAAGAATAAGGCAATACCATTAGTGTTGGTGTCTTGGAACAGACATGCGCCAGGAGAGGCCACGTGGGAACGAGAGGATGTTATCCGTGAGCGTTATCCGCAACTCTTCACAACTTGATTGGTAAAATTCTTTCTTCTTATCCTTCTCTACCGTTACCTTTCATTTCCTGAAATTTCGAGGACGAAATTTTTTGTAAGGTGGATGGATTGTAATACCCCGTTCCTGGAATACGTACTTAGTTGCGTATTCAGTTTTTCGATCGTATTTTTTCGATTTACTTCCTGTATTTGACCGATTTCAGTTTCAAATATTATTTTCCAATATTTTAGATTTTATATGATTTTCTAGAATTTTCCTGAATTAATTGAAAATCTTCAAAACCGGTGTCGACCAGTGTCGCTGATCGATTCCCGGATTTTTATCTTACAAACAGTTAGGAAATTCTAGAAAGTCCTTTAGGCATTATTTCTTAGAATCGTATTTCTTACCTAAATACTTTTTCTGGGAATTTTATGATTTTATGAAATTCCACCGGAGTCGGTAGCTAACTGATTCCGGGATTTTTAGTTTTAAAACTATAAATTATTTCTCCAAACGAATTTCACCATGAGTCTTAAAATATTATTATTGATTTTTGGTAAATTTTGCGAGTCGTTCCAAGATACTTGATTTCGGGACGATTTCGGTGTTTTCCGAAATGTTTTCCGCATCTTCGACTTAAACCCTGGAAATTGTCTTTTCAATATTTTCATTTTCCAAGCCAAAGAAAATATCTTCTCCTTTTTAAATTCTTTTCTTTTTCCTTTTCTTTATTTCTCTTCCTTCCTCCACAAACCACAAGATTTTCCAATTTTCCAAAATTCCAACCTTTTCCAAAATTCCAACAAACTCCACACACTTCCACCATTAATGCCCCTCTTTCTCTCTCTCTTCCATGGCCGGCCAAGTGGCCAAAAGAGGGACACCTCATCCTCTCCTATTTGCAAAAACCCCCTCTCTTCTACATAAATTGCACCTCCTTCACAAAATCAAAATCTTATATAAACTTTTCCTTTACATTTTCATTTCTTTTCTTCACTTCAACAAGATTTGGCCTTCACCAAAATCCCTCCTTCATCTCAACCTCAACCCCAACTCCAAAAACACCACAAAGTCATCATCTCCATCTCAAGCAACTACAACTTTTGGATTGGGATCGTGTCTATTATCGCCGAGGATCAAGTTTGTCGGCAACGTTCCTTTCGAACGCGTATAGCTCCAATTAACCATTCGAGTGAGTATTTTTACTCACCAAGACTTGTAAACTTTTTAGTATACTTGTGTTTACAATTCATGTACACTTGTGCCTTCAAAATCATGCTTTTGGCCTTCAAATTCAACCATCAAATTCTGTTCTGTACCCTGTTTTCAGACCACGATTAGTCGACTTGACCTAGGAGCTAGTCGACTTGAAATCCTTATTTGAAACGACCCCTGTTCTGAAACACAGTTTTAGTCGACTTATCTTGATTTTTAGTCGACTAACTTTTCCTGAAAATAAACCCCAACTCTCTGGAAATCACTGTTAGTCGACTTACCTTAACAATTAGTCGACTATAGATCATTGTTAGTCGACTACCCTTTCCACCATAGTCGACTAACTTTTCCTGAATCAGAAACTCGACTCTCTGTATCACAGATTTAGTCGACTTACGTATCTGTTAGTCGACTTGAGTTCACCGTTAGTCGACTACCCTTTCCACCTAGTCGACTAACTTTTCCTGAAACAGAATTCCAACTCTCTGGAACCCAGTTTTAGTCGACTAGTCCAGACTGTTAGTCGACTAGAGACCACTATTAGTCGACTAACCATTCCACCTAGTCGACTAATTTAGGCTGTTTATTATAGTTGATTTCTTTTCTGAATTTGGATCATACCCTTGATGCATGTGGGATATATTATTCTTGTTTATGCTTCATGAATGGTACTTCATGACCTGTTACTTGATGGATGTTACCTCTTGTTACTTCATGGCTTGTTATTGTATATTCTCGTTTCATAACTTGTTAATTAATGAATATCACCACTTATCATGCTATCACTTGACACCAAGCATGATACACTTGACTTTTGTATAAAAGGACCAACTTACATTGGGTCGGGGAAAACATGTGGATATCAATATGTGTTCATGTTTACAGTGGTATTAGGTATGTTGTGCAACTATATTTCCGGTCTGACCTGAGGGCCTCCAGGGACCGAGGGGAGTGCTTGCTCCCTCATTACTGGTACCATCATGATAAAGGGCATACATAAGTCCCTCCTGTTAGCCTAGCGGCTGGTTTCCGTCACCAAGCAACGGAACAATCCTGGATCGTTGTCCCGGGCATGTACGGGACCCACTGTAAACATAGTTCGTTGATAATTCCGCTGGTTTCCAATAACAAGCTTGCTTTACTAGGATATGGATCTATGTGCCCTGGGACGCTGGGTCACATAGCTAGATATCACAGTAAGACAAGTAATAATAATAATAGACTCTAACTGTGGATTCATTGTATTCTGATTTTATCTCTTCATGCTTTCATTTCTTGCTAATTGATATTCATTATGTTGTTCTATCTTTCTTATTCTTGTCTCTTAGCCATTTGGCTGTAGCCTGTTCATTGTTGGGAGGTCCTGACTCCCTTGGATTCGTATGTTCAGGTTCCGAAGCTTGGATCGAAGTGGAGCCTTCCACAGAGGATCAAGCTTTTCTTAGTGAGCAGGCAGACTAGTCCCAGTCCTTTGTGCCAGATTTCTCTTTTTGACTCACGGGATCTTCATCCTACTCGTGAGCATTTTGTGTTCATATTGTATCTTTTACTTTTGGACTTGGTTGTGATAAAAGATACATGTAATGTGTAATATTTTATCAAATCTTGTGATAACTTGTACTTGTACTTTTAAGTTGGCATATGTATGAATATCACGCTTTGTCGTGTACTCTGATCCTTGTTGTACTAAATGCTTAGCGTATATACGTGGGGGCATTTTCTGACCTACGTATATACGTCGCAGTGACGTCTCCGTATCCGTGGGATCGGGGCGTTACAGATATTTTTGCTCCTCTTATCTTCATACGCTTCTTATCCTCTGATTTTCTCCTATAAATACCCTGCATAGCAACAGAGGAAGGGCAGATCTCAAAGCTCAAGGGCAGATCCAAAGACGGGAGCTTAGGGTTTTTCTTTAAATTTTCTCTCTACTTTGTAGTTTGTAAATTAGGTTTTATTTTTTTATGTAATTTTTACTTTCCTTTATATAACTGAGAGAGAGACGAGTTTCATGGAGGAAGGAGATCAAGCTTGTACTGGGTGACATCGGTGTAAGTAAGTCTTTTCTTACATTGTTATAAGAATCGAATCAAAGTTTCTGTTTATTCTTTACTCTTGTTTTCGTTTATTTTCCTCTGATGTGTTTATAATCCAAGTGAATTCAATAGCCTCGAAGTTGCCTTCTCCTTGCAAGTGCCCTTGATGGCCTATGGTAATGAATAACCATTCTTTGTTAGTTTAGCTCGCCCTTTTATTCGTAGTGTAGATCGTGAATGGGGAAGATCTTATACGCCATGCTTGATTGCCTTCAAAGACAAGGTAAGTCGTTGCAATGAATCCAAGGTATATGAGCGCTGAAGAGGTAAGTAATTTTTAGATTATTTTTCTTTTCTTTTATTTCTTTAGTTTAGATCACCAACACCAACAACACCCAATTCAATTTCTTGTATATAATCTATTTTCCATCTTCTTAATCTACCATCTTCTTCCTAATTCAAACACTTTGTAACCTAAAAGAGAACTTACTTAAAAGCTTCCATCGCTAGTCCCTCCCTGTGGATCACGACCCGCATAGCCACTTGCTATAGCGGTAGAATTGAGCACCCTGCACTACTGTTTTAAAATTTTAAAATTCTGTATTCTTGTGTGCAGGAAACCCTCAATCATATGTCGTTGAGGACACCTAACCTTCTAATGACCCTGAGCTTCTGCCAGTGGTATGCGACTTCCAACTCCACACCCCTTAGATTCAATGCTAACAGTTCTGGTGTGAAGTTAATTTCTCAGCGGCTAAAGCGGAAGGTCTCTGAGAGAAGGGAAGGTAAGAGGGTTCGCGTCCCGGGCATAGAAGAATTCGTTGCTGTCGATGACAGCGAAGCCTCGGATGCGGAAAGTCCTCGCTTCGAAGCGGAGGCAGGTGCCGAGACTCTTGCAGCTGGTTCCGGCGTGATGGGGACAGCTCACCCAAGACATGTAGAAGAAGCAGAGGAGGAGGATCCTGACGTTCCTCTTAAGCGCAAACGGACAGGTGGGTCTCGTAGGAAGCAGTTGGTTAAAAAGGCCCCTCGCCAAGCTCCTACGGTTGTTGTAGAGGGCGAACCATCTGCGGCGCTTCCTCCTCTTGTCCCATTAGTAGTTGAACCGTCAGTTGCTGAACCGGCGACTGGCGAAATTGCTCCGGACTTGGGTAAAATCAACTCCGTCCTTGTAATATACCTTATATATGTTTTAGACAGCTTATCTTTCGTTTTGTGATGCAGGAACTGAGGCAGCGACCAGCCCGAGAGCTGGGCCGTTGGAGAACAAGGGGAACATTATGATCCCCTGTTCACTTATAAAGAGGGTGATGAAGCTGGGTATTTCGCCGTCTCAGAAGGGTCCGGAGGTGATGCAGCTGATATTGGTCCTTCGGGTATCGGGACTTCGAGGAGAAATTTCGATACTTCTAGCTCCCTTGGGTGGACAACAGAGGGTTCGGCGAGCGAAAATGGGCCGGCCATTCGTATTGACTCCGCTAAGGATTTTCCAATGGAGCCTGTAGAGACTGATGTGGCCGCCAAGACGATTGAGGCGACATCATGTTTTGGTATTGCTTTGGCTTTTTGACTTTTACCATTTGTTGTGTCTTTCCTAAACACAACTTTGTTGCAGGTGTTCCGCCTCTGGGTGCGTCAACTTCAAGGGAGCCAACCGATCTTCCCGAGGGGTCTAGGGGTGACATGAGCACTTCGACCGCGACGGATGCTACTGTGTTGGATGCTTTGTATGGTGACCTGCCCCCTTATCGGCCTGAGCCAGCCAGAGGAACAGAGGTTGAAGGGACGGTAGTCACGGAGGCAACTTCACTCCCAACTATATCAACGAGTGAGGTGCCATCAGTTTTGCCAGGTGCGGAGCTGAGGGTGATTACAAGTCCTACTTCCCCAACACTGATGGTTGAGCCTGCTATCCAGGAAATAGTCACTAGTCCGACCTCGGTTGTGGCTAGTGTACTGGTTTCATTTAGGACTCCGTCAAGATCACCGATGACCTGTCATGCTGCTGCAGCCAGTGTTCCCACTGTTGCTTCCACGGTAATATCAACAAGGCCGGTGGAATCTTCTGGGGCTGCCCGTCTGCCAGGAGTGGCTGAGGCTGAAAATGAATTTGTAGCTAAAATAGTCGACAGCTTTTATAAAGGCCTGAAGCGATCCATTAATCTGGTCTTGAAAGGCTCGACTATGCCATTTTCTACTTTAAAGGTGGTCCTCTCCCGCAGTATTGAGAATATCTGGGACTTTGGAGGGATAAGCAGGCCGTCGCATTGGAACTTCTGGTAGACCAATCTGAGAGAGACGTGGAAGAATGGCGCCGTCTCAGCCGTTCGAACTTGGAGTCTTCGGTTGACGAGCAGCTTGCGCACCTTGTCGCTCAAATGCATGAAGCCCATCTCGCCGCTCAGGAAGCCGCTAAGGCTATTTCTTCGGACTTGAAATCCTTGGAGACAAGGAAGATAGAGCTCGGGGATGCCATAGATGCTTCTAACAGTGCTCTTCTTGACGCTGAAGACAAAATTGAAAAGGCCAAGGAGATGATCAGGAAGGTAAATCTTCTCTTATCCAAGGCTGAACCAGTGCGTCTTGAGGAAACTGCGCGGCTTGAGCAGCTTAAGGCTCAGAGTGATGAGCTTTCGCGGCAAGAGTTGGCTCAAAGGGCAACCTTGGCTGAAGTTGAATCTCGCTTGGCCCAGACGGCGAGTTTTAATGAGGCTGAGCTTAGGTCGCAGGCTCTTGTGAGGGCTGCCGACGATAGGGAGGCAAGGCTGGCCTTTCTTGAGGGACGGATCAAATCTTATGACGCACCCCTATAACTTGTAATATATGTACCTCCATGTATCCCGTCCTGGAATTAATAAAAGTAACTTTGTTTTGACTCCCTGTCGAATCTCCGACTTGTTTTATCTGCTGGATTGTCGTTTCCAAGTTGTATTGCAGCCACTTGAGAACATAGTCCTTGCTGGATTGAATAATGAGACTTGGCTATCTGCCGGTTCAGAGGTCGCACTGACGTAACCGGTTGAGAAGCCACCAAGCTCAAGATTAGCCTTTGTGGGGCTAAAAGGGTAATACTTGTCTTTTGTAGATGTCAACAAGTACGAGTGAGACCTGTCTTTTGTAAATGTCAACAGGCTCAAGGTTGAGACTTGGCTGTCTGCTGGTTCAGAGGTCGCAATGACATAACCGATTGAGACGCCACCAAGCTCAAGGTTGGTGATACTTATCTTTTGTAAATGTCAATAAGTATCGAGACCTGTCTTTTGTAAAATGTCAACAGGCTCGAAAGTGAGACTTGTCTTTTGTAAATGTCAACAAGCTCAAGGTTGAAACTTGGCTGTCTGCTGGTTCAGAGGTCGCAATGACATAACCGATTGAGACGCCACCAAGCTCAGGTTGGTGACACTTATCTTTTGTAAATGTCAACAAGTATCGAGACCTGTCTTTTGTAGATGTCAACAGGCTCAAGGTTGAGACTTGGCTGTCTGCTGGTTCAGAGGTCGCAATGACATAACCGATTGAGACGCCACCAAGCTCAAGGTTAGTGATACTTGTCTTTTGTAAATGTCAACAAGTATCGAGACCTGTCTTTTGTAAATGTCAACAGGCTCAAGGTTGAGACTCGGTTGTCTGCTGGTTCAGAGGTCGCAATGACATAACCGATTGAGACGCCACCAAGCTCAAGGTTGGTGATACTTATCTTTTGTAAATGTCAATAAGTATCGAGACCTGTCTTTTGTAATGTCAACAGGCTCGAAATTGAGACTTGTCTTTTGTAAATGTCAACAAGCTCAAGGTTGAGACTTGGCTGTCTGCTAGTTCAGAGGTCACAATGACATAACCGATTGAGACGCCACCAAGCTCAAGGTTGGTGATACTTGTCTTTTTTAAATGTCAACAAGTATCGAGACCTGTCTTTTGTAAATGTCAACAGGCTCAAGGTTGAGACTTGGCTGTCTGCTGGTTCAGAGGTCGCAATGACATAACCGATTGAGACGCCACCAAGCTCAAGGTTGGTGATACTTATCTTTTGTAAATGTCAACAAGTATCGAGACCTGTCTTTTGTAGATGTCAACAGGCTCAAGGTTGAGACTTGGCTGTCTGCTGGTTCAGAGGTCGCAATGACATAACCGATTGAGACGCCACCAAGCTCAAGGTTGGTGATACTTATCTTTTGTATATGTCAACAAGTATCGAGACCTGTCTTTTGTAAATGTCAACAGGCTCGAAATTGAGACTTGTCTTTTGTAAATGTCAATAAGCTCAAGGTGAGACTTGGCTGTCTGCTGGTTCAGAGGTCGCAATGGCATAACCGATTGAGACGCCACCAAGCTCAAGGTTGGTGATACTTGTCTTTTGTAAATGTCAACAAGTATCGAGACCTGTCTTTTGTAAATGTCAACAGGCTCAAGGTTGAGACTTGGCTGTCTGCTAGTTCAGAGGTCGCAATGACATAACCGATTGAGACGCCACCAAGCTCAATGTTGTAATGGAATTTGGGAAAAGGTCTCGTTTTCACGGGGAGAAACGAGGAAACACTGTCATAGGTTTAGTGTTAACGTAACAGCGAAATGCATATGTGGTCTTACCATTCTATGGATGAGAATTGGTAAGTGATTTTGGAGAGGGAATCAAATGGGAACAGGTCCCTTAGGATTTTTAGCAAATCCCCAGCTGTCAACGGGTTTGATATGCCTTTACCAACTACCGTTTGAATTGGGCTAACCATGCTATTCCCCTCAGCATGATGAGTTGTCGAGGACTTATGTTGGGCTTAAAGGCCAACATTTTCCTCTATCCTTAATCGTTAAGGATATTGGATCATCTGGTTAGCGTATGTGTAACCTTGATTCTCCTTTGAGAGAACCAGTATATGGCCAGGTTCCTACTGGTTTATGGTTGTATGATCTCGCTTGGAGGAAGAGAAAGGCTCTCTTTGCATGTACCTTGGACATAAAGGTTTTGATCAGAGGTGTAATGTTAACTTGATCGTGAGAAGGATCCTTAATCAAGGATAATACTTCTTTAAGAACTTGCCATTGATCGGCATCATGAGTAAATCGCCATCTGAAGTCATGAGGCGGTATGCTCTGTTTGAATAGACTGTTTCTATTACAAACGGTCCTTCCCATTTAGGCTGAAATTTGCCTTTGGTCTTGTGCGTCATAATCATCGGTCGTCTGACGACTAAAACTAAGTCTCCTT
Source organism: Agave tequilana (assembly GCA_038442645.1). Lineage (NCBI taxonomy): Eukaryota > Viridiplantae > Streptophyta > Magnoliopsida > Asparagales > Asparagaceae > Agave > Agave tequilana. The sequence goes on along the minus strand of JAVJIF010010494.1, from coordinate 71,044 downwards.
TCTGGAAGACTCTTTGTTTGACCTTCTTATTGAAGGCTTTTGAGATTCGAGCTTGATACAACTCGATATGTTGTTGAGCTTGTAGTCGCTTCTCATCTAGGGCTTCGAGCTCTTGAAGACGCAACCAATCATTGTCCTCTGATGTGATCTTAGTCACTAAAGCGACTCGCAATGACGGCATCTGAATTTCCAACGGGATGACTGCTTCATACCCGTACACTAGGGAAAAAGGTGTATTGCCTGTCGGTGTCCGAACCGTGGTTCGGTATGCCCAAAGACATTCACCGAGCTTTTCGTCCCAATCTCGCTTATTCGAGGAGATGAACTTTTTGAGTAACTTGATGTTCGTCTTGTTGAATGCTTCCGCCAAGCCATTAGCGGCGGGATTATAGGCAGTTGAAGCCACATTCTGAATTCGGTATTTATCACAAAACCGATAGAATACTTGGCTTATGAATTGGGGACCATTATCATGGATGATCCGCCTAGGGACACCAAATCGATGAATGACATGGTATTTGATGAAATTAACCACATTAGAGGTTTTGACTTCAACCAGTGGTATAGCTTCCGCCCACTTTGAAAAGTAGTCGGTTATTGCCAAGATAAACCGGTGACCTCTTGTCGAAGAGGAGCTAATCGGGCCTACGACGTCTATTCCCCATGCTTCAAATGGTCATGAAGCAACAGTCGGGTGGAGTAACTCCGAGGGCTGGTGTATGAAGTCCGCATGAATCTGGCATGCTTTACACCTTCGTGCATATTGGATGGCATCGGCTATCATGGTCGGCCAATAGTATCCAAGCCTATGCAACCTATCTTTGAGTTTTGGACCTGGCTGATGAGCTCCGCAAATGCCGTCGTGTGCTTCTTTAACCACTTCCTGTGCCTCTGAATTGGAAAGGCAACGGAGGAGGACACCGTCATATGAACGACGGTAAAGTGTCTTCAGAGTTGGATCGTAGTAGAAACGGAGAGACCTTCGTCTGATAGATGCCGCTTCTTTGGGATCGTCTGGCAGCAGACCATGTAAAGCATAGTCGATAAGAGGAAATCGCCAATCTCTTGGCTCAAGATCCATTGAGATATTATAGACCTCTATAGTTCTCAACATATGTTTAGAGCAGACAAGGTGTCGGGTTGCCACTGTGAGGTGATACTCGGTGTCGGCTGGTAAGGCTAATGTTGTTGCTAACGCAACCAGAGCATCTGCCTTGGTATTCTGAGATCGAGACACATGCCCGATGTAGAAACCTTCAAATAGGTTAGCCAATTCGATGGCTGTGTGGTAATAAGGCACCAAATCCTCGTGGCGAACTTCATATTCGCCTTTAACCTGATTGATAATCAGTTTTGAATCACCGTAGGCTTCAAGGTAGCGTACCCCCATTCCATGGGCGAGCTGAAGACCAATGAGCAGAGCATTATATTCTGCTACATTGTTGGAGCATGACTCTGTCAGGGAGAATGCTCTGGGAAGGACATGATTCTGTGGGGAGATGAACACAACCCCACTCCGGCAATGATCTTGCCTTCAGGGCCTATTCGTGATGCTCCATCGAAGAACATCTGCCACACTTCCTCTTCTGAGGTTGCGTTAGACTCGAAGACTTCATCTGGAATATCTTCGTGAAGTTTTGAGTGTTCCGGAACTGGATGAGCGGCCAAGAACTCTGCAAGGGCCTGGCCTTTAACCGCCTTTTGTGGGGTAAAGATCATGTCGTATTGAGATAAAAGAAGCGCCCATTTAGCTAATCTCGAATTCAATGATCCTGGCTTCGTCATGAGAAGACGCAAAGGATTTACTCTGGAGATGACATGTATGGTTTGGCCGACCAAATAATGTCGTGTCTTCTGAACAGCAAAGACAAGAGCTAAGCACTCCTTCTCGATAGGATTATAACGAGATTCCGCCCCTATCAGAGTCCTGCTCAGGTAATAATGGCCTGCTCGTGACCATTGTCGTCCTTTTGAGCAAGGAGGGCACCAAGAGAATGGTCCAGAGCTTTCGTATAAAGCAAGAATGGCTTCCCTGATGTAGGGGCCATTAAGACTGGAGGCTTCGTGAGGTATCTCTTGATGTCTTCATAAGCTTCTTGACAAGCTTGATCCCATACGAAGGAAGCACCCTTTTTCATGAGTCGGGTGAACGGCTGACAACGGCCTGAAAGGTTTGCGATGAACCTTCTGATATACGCCAATCTTCCTTGCAGGCCTCTAAGCTCTTTGAGATTCCTCCGTGGATGCATGCTTTGAATGGCCTTGACTTTGTCTGGGTCAAGATGAATCCCTTTTGACGTAACAATGAACCCAAGGAACTTGCCACTTGACACTCCCAAGAAGGATTTTGTCGGGTTCATTTTCAGTTGATGAGCCCGCATTATGTCGAACATCGTTCTCAGATTGCGAAGATGGTCATCTTTATTGCGGCTTTTGACAGCAATGTCGTCAACATAGCATTCCACCGTTTTTCGAAGATGGTCGTGGAAGATTGTACTCATTGCCCGCTGATAGGTTGCTCCGGCGTTCTTCAGCCCGAAGGGCATTACGGTGTAGCAGTATAACCCCAAGGGTGTTCGGAACGAAGTATGCTTCTCATCGTCGGGGTACATTTTAATCTGATTGTACCCTGAAAAGCCGTCCATGAAAGACATTCTTTCGAATCCACAGGTATTGTCAATCATGACATCGGTGATGGGCAGTGGGAATTCGTCTTTAGGGCAAGCCGTATTGAGATCACGGTAGTCGATACAGATCCGTATTTTCCCATTCTTCTTGAGGACTGGAACGATATTAGCAACCCAATCTGGATGTTGTTCCTCCCGAATGAAGCCACATGCAATGAGCTTATGGACTTCGGCCTCAATAGCTTCCATAATGTTTGGGCGAAACCGACGTTGTTGCTGCTTGACTGCCTTGGCGTCGGGCTTGATGTTCAGACGGTGCATGGCGACTTGTGGATCGAGTCCAGGCATGTCTTCGTAGCTCCATGCGAAGACGTCTATATACTCCTTTACGAGTATTATCAGTTCTTCTTTTTCTGTAAGTGATAAACTTTCACTTATAAAGATGGGCTTAGGGTGGTCTTGACTACCCAAGTTGACCTGCATCACCTTATCTTCAGTAGGTGGTTCGCGCAGTTTGAATCTTTTTTCCCATTGGAGATCTAATTGCTGGGCCCATGGTTCCTCATCAGTAGCTTCTGCAGGCTCCAATTGACTGCTCGAAATCATATTAACGGTGAGGTTTTCGAACATCATTCCTAAAATCACCTAGAGGGGGGTGAATAGGTGATAATGCTAATCTAGTCAACTTAATACGGAATTTAAAAAACTAATGCAATTTAACAAGAGATGCACACTCAAACAAGCCAAGCAATTAATTATGAATGAACAATATGAATAGATGCAAGGCACAAAGTAAAGAGAGAGAGTAAGAGCCAAGGATCAAGCGCAAACAACAAGATATGTTTCGAGGTTCGAGCACCCAGCTCTACATCCCCGCCTTCACACAGAAGGATTTTAAGTCCACTAGCTTGTCCACAAAGGACTCCCACAAAGGGAACCTCCACCGAGGATTTGGGGCAATAACAATTACAAGGAGTACCCAACTCCTCTCCTTACAAACACACCTCCTCCTTGAGGCACAACTCCAAGCCAACAAACAATCACCTCACAACTTGAGGGATTAGCACAAAGCAACACAAGGATCACCTCACCACTTGAGGGATACAACCCAAATGCACAACCTCCTCAACACGATGAGGGAAAGGCACAAAGCCAAGCAAATGAAGGGTTTTCAACTTGGTGGTCTAAACAACAACCACAAACAGTTTCTTTCCCACACAAAGATCCTATAGAATAAGATAGTAGATGTAGCTCAAGTGTGGAGAAAACCATGGAATGGAAATCAAAATCACAAAGAAAATCCTTGGGAAAAACTGAAACCAAGATATAGAAGTTGAATTAAACTCTTTTTCCCAAAACCATTTTCTTTGATATTCCAAATCCTAGCAAAAACACCAATAGATTGTTCAATTTAAGTCCAAAAACTTCTTTTGATTGCTGTGAAAACACTAGAGAGTCAGGAAAATTCACACAAAAAATCTTAGAGAAAAACTCTTTCCAATGGGGTATTTATAGGCCATTTGGAAAACTAGCCGTTGGCAGCAGAAACTGCCAGAAATGACCTACCGTCGACCGATCGGTCGACCGTCCAACGGTCACATTTTGACCGTTGGCAGCTACCGGTCGACCGTCCCCAGAACCAGAGAGCAACGGCTCTCTGGGCGGTCGACCGTCCGGTCGACCGAAACAAACAGAGAGCAACCTGCTCTCAGTCGGTCGACCGTGCGATCGACCGGCTCATGAGGCAGCCAGCGTGCACGTATCCGTGCACGTCGGTCGACCGCTACGGTCGACCGGCCTAGCCTGGCAGCTGCAAATCAGAAAAAACTGGGTTTTTAATGCTTTAGAAAAATTCCCATAAAATCTCTAAAATTCCATAAAATAGTTTTATCATTTTTCATTGAAATACAAACTTGTGTTAAAAAGTTTAACACAAATCACAAACATATTGGACTATTTTTGTGTGATAGAAATTTTGCCAAAAACTAAAAACTGTATTTTCTAAAACTTGGATTTTGAATAGAAAATACGTTTTGTCCAAAACTTATCCAAATACAAAAACATGATATTAAACAACATTTAGGCATGATGTATATGGATATAATCATATATACATGAAACATATATATATCCATGTTTTTGTCATTAATTCCAAAATATGTTTTGTCAAAATACCAAAACATAAAACACATAAAATAGACTCTCAAAACTAGGTTTGTCTAGGAAGTTGAAGCATGCATGTATATAGACAGATCTAATATACATTAAACCATGTAAACTTATTTTGAATCTATCTATTCATGAAAACCAAGATCGGTTAAACCTAAAACCGAAAACCAAAAACCAAAACATGAAACGTGTGTGTTTTGTGAACTTGAGCATATCATACTATTCTAATCTTTACAATTTGGATCTAAACACAAAACTAAACTAGGTACCGATGTCTTCTTGTAGAGCGCAATCTCCAAGTCGACTCGATCCAAAACTCTTTGATCCACCGAGCAAGTGCTATATATGATCTTTGACGCTCGGGCTCTTGAATCAACATGTGAAAGCTTCCAAATCATCTTGTTGAAGCTAATCACTAACTAATAACTTGATTAATTATCTGAAACTAAATAACACAAGATTATTAGTACACATAACTACATGAGTTAATCATCATCAAAACTAGAGTGGAAGGCCTTTGGGCCAACAATCTCCCCCTTTTTGATGATGACAAAACTCATGGAGTTATATATGCATGGATTAAAGTTAAGCTTCAAAGAAGCTCCCCCTTAACTCATGCATAGGAATAAACAACAAATATATGCAATTAATACTAAACATGAAACATGCATAGATATGTATAAAACAATAAATGGCTCTAGATACCAATGAAAGATACCAATGAAATTTTCAAAAACAAATAAACATACTCTAGATACCAATTAAACTAAACAAACATGCTCTAGATACCAATTAAACTAAATATATGCAAAACAAAACTAATGATCTCTTTTACAAGCTCTTGATACCAAAACTAAACATGTTCTTTAAATAATGCTTTGGATACCAATTGAACTTAATAAAAACATAAAATATGCATACAAATATGCATATAAACTCAAATTCTTCTCCCCCTTTTTGTCAATCATCAACAAAGGGGTTACAAATAAAACAAAACTAATACACATATTCTTCTCTTCTTTTTTTTAAAAAAAATCAATCAAGGGATGTTCTTCCCCTTTTTATCTAAACTCAAATATGATACCAATTAAAAATGTGAAACTATACCAATTGAAAAACACAAATCTTGATACCAATTGATAAGTAAACAAATATCATATCAATTGTAAATAAACAATTTTGATATCAATTGAAATTAAACATTACAATTTTGAATTTCTAAACATAAATCTTAATACCAATTGAAATTATTATTTTCTATCATAAAGCAAGGGAGTGGAATACAAAATACCAATTGAAAGATGAAATATAAGATTTTCTCCCCCTTTATGAAATACCAACAAAACACATGCATAAGCTTGAAATAAGATACCAATTAAAAATTGAATCAATTGAAACAAAGTTGAAGCTCAAGCTTAGCATAAACAAAATCTTGTGCTTAAAGATATAGGGATATAATAAGCACAAATAAAACATATATATGTATGAAAAGTAGATACCAATTGAAATTGATATTCTTTGAAATGCAAGCATACATATACGAAAATATATGAGTATACAAGAAATGTCAAGATTGATACCAATTGAAAGAATTCAATGATACCAATTGAAACAACAATAAGATCAAGTGTATATCTCATATTCCTACCACCCATTTCATGTTCAAGTTTAAAATGATTTTCACTATAAAGCATACATGAGCATGGTCTCCCATCCAACCGCTCTTTGAAGGTAGGGGTTTTCAAAAAAATAGATTTGAAAATAAAGTGTGTTTGAAAATCTCTACCATAGTGAAGAATACGAACTAGTTAAATGAAAAAAAAATTTTAAACTAGTACGAGATCCTTCAAGCAAGGAATAAAACAAATTGTTTTTCATGAAACACATGTAAATCACATAATCACTAAACACTCAAAATCCATAAAGCCCATTTCAGAGTCTCATGAAAACAAATCATGAGTAAACTAATAAAGTGAGTGTACAAGTATAATGTGACACATATCAACATGAAAATATTCAATTAAGCTCATGTGAAATTCCTTAAAACATGAAAACATGAAAAACTAGATTTTCATTACCAATTGAATTTACCTAAAATCATGAAAATCATCAAAACGATTTAAACTTCAAGGCATATGTATGTCATGTACAAACTAAAGTATACATACATATCCTAAACATAATGAGTCCACAAAAGTATATGCATGAAGGCACGTGGCTCAAGGATGTACATGTATAATCAATAGTTTGGACAAGATAGACATATACATGAAGTTAAAACACATGATCATAGAAACATATTCAAAATGAGGAATACAAGTTAGAATGCATGAATCATCAAACCTAGACTATACTAGCACATCTAATGGGTACAAATAGGCATTCAAGCACAAACATAAAAAGATTTACTTGTGGCCCATTCTATGTACAAGTATAAATCCTAGTTTTCATGAAAACTAACATCTAAACATATATTCAAATCATGAAGCACGAAACGGGACATAAATCATCATTACAAACATAAAACGATCATTATATAAATCCACATGCTATTAGAGCTATGAAGTGCATAATAGCTAAACAAATGATGAGAACACAACATATGGGTCCATATAAACATGGGTGATCTCATAAGCTATACATGCATGTCAATGGTCTAATACATGGCATTTAACATACTTATCAAAACAAAACAAAAATCATAAACATCCACATGACCATTATGTATATGCATGTGCATTAGATGTAGGGCATACATATTAGTTAAAACAAGGTGAGAACACTAAATATAGATCCATATAAAACATGGGTGTCTCAAGTAACTAAACATGTATAACACTAAACTAATCAACATGACATAAGCATAATGAACAATAAGACATGCTATAGAATGATGAACATGAAAAGCATGCAAATAAAACGGGAGTTAGAGATAGATACCAAACCGATGAAGGCACCTCTCTAGTTCTCCAAACCAATGGTGGTCCTCTTCCCTTGAAAGTGATGCATCCAAATTGTTTTCTCTTAAGCACGGAACGCATCCACTCCAAGGCACCAACACTCTCACGTTATGCGAGAGTCCACTCCTACATCAAAATTTTAGGGGTGGTCTTCGGTACCCATTTTCTTTTGGGTCCACGGGGGTTAGTATCTTTCCTAACCCAAACAAGATTATTTGCTAAATTTTCAATATGTAAACGATCATAGTAATATCTAGCAAGATGGCCATTTCGACCACAATGTGTACAAGTGTACACATGAGCATACATGTTATGGTTGTGTTCGTGATGAGCATGTGTATGCCGTGATGGGTGTACATGAAAAGATGAAACTTGTTTCTTGCGAACCAAGGTTTCCAAGCGTGTATGATTCAAAGTACATTGGCTCAAAGTGGAGCCCAAACAATCAACACTTTTCTTCAAAATATTTATATCATTTTCAATAGTAGAAGATAAAGTGGAGCAAGCAATAGGTGTGCTAGATGAAGAAGCTATACTAGCATGGCACACATGAGAATCAATATCAATTTTCAAAGATTCATTTTTCTTTAAAACTAAATCCAATTCTTTGTAATGAAATCAATTTCATTTTTCAATGCAAGGTTATCTTTTAAAACAACATCTAATTTAGAAGATAAAACCTCATTGTTTTTCACAACATCATCACAATCATTTTTGCTTTTCAAAACATCAATCTCTTTTAGGGCAAGATCTAATTGAGATCTTAGTGAGTCACGTTCACTAGTAATCTCTTCCTTCTCTTGCAAAACTGATTCAAAAGTTGAGCATAAATCCTTCATTTCTTCTTTTAAATCAAGGTTCTTCTTTTTCAAAAGTTCATGTTTTCTAAGAATTTTTCAAGCTTTGAGGCAAGTTCTACATTTAAATTTTGAACTTCCAAACACCCATAGCAATAGGAACTAGAACAATCATCTAATTGAGAATCCGATTGTACCTCAAGGGAGTCTTTCCCTTGGACCATGAGGCAATGCTCGTCGGACTTGTCTCTCCTAGATCTCCTCAACTTGTTGATAATCCTTGGTAGCTCGGAAGAAGTCAATATGCTCCAAACTGCAAAAGCCGAATCATAATGATCAAACACTGGTAAAAGATCTTCATTAAGAGATGCTCTAAGTGTTTTAAGTGCTAATGCATTTGTCTTTTTATGCTTGCTATGATTTGGGTAGGATTCTTGAGTGGTGGCTTGATAAACTAGATGTCCTAGGCTTTTTAAGTGACTACTCATATTGGCCTTTCAAACATCAAGTCTAAAAGGTCAAACATAGGAGGGCTATCCATGAGTGCAACTAAATATGTGCAAATGAACAATGCAAATGAAGATTAGCAAACCAAGATCTCACTCCTAGGTGGTTAAACCTAAATATCAGGAGCGGAGGCTCTGATACCAATTGAAATCACCTAGAGGAGGGGTGAATAGGTGATAATGCTAATCTAGTCAACTTAATGCGGAATTTAAAAACTAATGCAATTTAACAAGAGATGCACACTCAAATAAGCCAAGCAATTAATTTTGAATGAACAATATGAATAGATGCAAGCACAAAGTAGAGAGAGAGAGAGAAAGAAAGAAAGAGCCAAGGATCAAGCGCAAACAACAAGATATGTTTCGAGGTTCGAGCACCCAGCTCTACATCCCCACCTTCACACAGAAGGATTTTAAGTCCACTAGCTTGTCCACGAAGGACTCCCACAAAGGGAACCTCCACCGAGGATTTGGGGCAATAACAATTACAAGGAGTACCCAACTCCTCTCCTTACAAACACAACCTCCTCCTTGAGGCACAACTCCAAGCCAACAACAATCACCTCACAACTTGAGGGATTAGCACAAAGCAACACAAGGATCACCTCACCACTTGAGGGATACAACCCAAAGGCACAAAGCCAAGCAAATGAAGGGTTTTCAACTTGGTAGTCTAAGCAACACCACAAACAATTTCTTTCCCACACAAAGATCCTATAGAATAAGATAGTAGATGTAGCACAAGTGTGGAGAAAACCAATGGAATGGAAATCAAAATCACAAAGAAAATCCTTGGGAAAAACTGAAACCAAGATATAGAAGTTGAATTAAAACTCTTTTTCCCAAAAACCCTTTTTTTTGATATTCCAAACCCTAGCAAAAACACCAAATAGATTGTTCAATTTAAGTCCAAAAACTTCTTTTAATTGCTGTGAAAACACTAGAGAGTCAGGAAAAATTCGCACAAAAAATCTTAGAGAAAAACTCTTTCCAATGGGGTATTTATAGGCCATTTGGAAAACTAGCCGTTGGCAGGAGAAACTGCCAGAAATGACCTACCGGTCGACCGATCGGTCGACCGTCCAACGGTCACATTTTGACCGTTGGCAGCTACCGGTCGACCGGGCGGTCGACCGTCCCCAGAAACAGAGAGCAACGGCTCTCTGGGCGGTCGACCGTCCGGTCGACCGAAACAAACAGAGAGCAACCTGCTCTCAGTCGGTCGACCGTGCGGTCGACCGGCTCATGAGGCAGCCAGCGTGCACGTATCCGTGCACGTCGGTCGACCGCTACGGTCGACCGGCCTAGCCTGGCAGCTGCAAATCAGGGAAAAACTGGGTTTTTAATGCTTTAGAAAAATTCTCATAAAATCTCTAAAATTCCACAAAAATAGTTTATCATTTTTCATTGAAATACAAACTTGTGTTAAAAAGTTTAACACAAATCACAAACATATTGGACTATTTTTGTGTGATAGAAATTTTGCCAAAAACCAAAAACTGTATTTTCTAAAACTTGGATTTTGAATAGAAAATACGTTTTGTCCAAAACTTCTCCAAATACAAAAACATGATATTAAACAACATTTAGGCATGATGTATATGGATATAATCCTATATACATGAAACATATATATATCCATGTTTTTGTCATTAATTCCAAAATATGTTTTGTCAAAAATACCAAAACATAAAACACATGAAATAGACTCTCAAAACTAGGTTTGTCTAGGAAGTTGAAGCATGCATGTATATAGACAGATCTAATATATATTAAACCATGTAAACTTGTTTTGAATCTATCTATTCATGAAAACCAAGATCGGTTAAACCTAAAACCGAAAACCAAAAACCAAAACATGAAACGTGTGTGTTTTGTGAACTTGAGCATATCATACTATTCTAATCTTTACAATTTGGATCTAAACACAAAACTAAACTAGGTACCGATGTCTTCTTGTAGAGCGCAATCTCCAAGCCGACTCGATCCAAAACTCTTTGATCCACCGAGCAAGTGCTATATATGATCTTTGACGCTCGGGCTCTTGAATCAACATGTGAAAGCTTCCAAATCATCTTGTTGAAGCTAATCACTAACTAATAACTTGATTAATGATCTGAAACTAAATAACACAAGATTATTAGTACACATAACTACATGAGTTAATCATCATCAAAACTAGAGTGGAAGGCCTTTGGGCCAACAATTCCCACACTGACGTCTGAGTCCCACTCGGAGGATGAGGCTGAATGTGATGGAATTGGTTCATCGTCTTTGAATTGAACCGTTGCTGACGATGTGGGTGTAACATATCCCAACCCCCTGCGTGTACTATCATAGTAATTTGCAAGCTTCCCTTTAGGCACAAAGTTCCGCATCAAACCGCGCCTTCCTTTTCCAAAATTCAGGCCTTCTCCATGCTTTAGGTCTTATCCCATTTTCTTCATAATATGGCACGCAGGTTGCGCGTAATGGAAGAATTGTGGAGTGTCTGAGTCTGAACTCGAATCTGCGGTTATGGATCCCCGTGGTTGGGTTCTACCGAAGATTATCGGTAACTGACCTTCTTTGGACAGAGTGATCACTAGCGTGGCCCCTTCTATAGCTTCCATGGGTGTACTGGACGCACTTGGTTTATGCAAAGGCATGTACAGAGAGCTATCCGTAATGGATTTAAACAGCCCAACACTCGCAGGATAATCGAAATAAATGTTATCATTAATTACCCATTCACCTTCATCTTCTGAAGGAGTATTACATTGGGGATTATTAAGACATGCTATAATTGGTTCACCAATCAAAATGGCTGGCATGCCTACTTCAGATTCTGAATCCGCCTCATTGCCACTTTCATCATCATCTGGCAATGGTTCTTTGGGTGTTTCACCTGCCTCTTGATACAGGAGAGCGTCAGTGAAGTAATTCTCCACCCCTTTGAATGGTTGCTTTTCAGCAAAGACAGTTCATACCGTCGTGTCATCTTCGACATATTTGAAGCACTGGTGGAGAGTGGAGGGGACGATCCAGTTGGTGTGAATCCATGGTCGTCCTAGCAGCAGGTTATATGATGTGTCAGCGTCGATGACATAGCATGTCACTTCTGACTTCAGGCTCCCAATTCGGCAACGGAGTCGAATTTTTCCAAGTGGATGACTACTCTCGGCATTGAAACCGTATGTTGTAGTAGTGGTTGCGGACAACCTGTACAGCGGTATACCGAGGAAATAGATAAGCCTTTTGGGATGATGCTGAGTGCGGACCCCGGATCGACTTGTACCCTTTCGATGCATGTTGAACCGATATATCCGGTGTAGTACAGAGGTCGATCGTGCTTGTTATCTTTGAGAAGCATATCTTCCGCTGTGAAGGTAATAGCGGAGACCTTTGATTGTACATGATGACATTCTGGGCAAGAAGACTGAGCGTCATCGTTGGGGACCTCTGGCATGCATGTTAGGAATGATTCTGAATTAGCCAGCGCATCCCTAAGTGCTTCTCTTGTCTCTTTTGAGAGACGAAGGAGCTCGTGTATTGTAATACGAGCTGGGATATTAGCCAACTGAGCCAATATGTCAAACGAAAGGGCATGTCAAGCCCTGGTCCTGAAGGCTTCTTCAGGACATGGTCGAATCGGACCTCTTTAGGCTTCTCTTTTCCCTTGGTTGGAATCGAAGCGGATGCTGGTACTTGTACTGACGTCGTTTGCTGTTGTGTCTTGTCAATAGCTTTCTCATACTGTTTTAAGTATGATTTTCTGGATCGAGTACCCGTCGGCTGAGGTACATCGGCCTGCGTTGTGCAAGCATGCTTTTCTCCTTCTGAATCACTGAGGGAAGCTGACGTAAGATTGCCGTCGTCTGGCAGGATGGAGATGACATTGCATGATTTGCCCTTTGACTTGGGCATCTTTGAATCCCACTGCATGTCTTGGACGAGGTCTGGGTGTATCCACATGACTTCCCCTGTCTCCAATGTTAAGGGAACAAGACCCTCATTATCTTAAGTTTTAGCTGGAGGATGCTTGACTTCCAACTATGGCACAGGGATTGGATAGGTCCCGTCAGGAATTGTGACCTTTGGGGTTTTGCCGAACTCGAGGGTCACCATATTGGCAGTGACTTTCTTCTGCTCTGACTTTAGTGTCAGGACTCCGGCGTCGACCAAGGCTTGAATTCTATCTTTGAGGACATAGCACTTGTCGGTAGGATGATGAATCATCCTGTGATAGAGACAGTATTTGGGGTCATTTGTGCGTCCTATCTCATTGGGACGCCGAGCATCTGGCAGCTTCATTTATTCCCTTTGTGAAGCAAATGGAATATCGTGACCACCTGATCGTCTCTGAAGGAGTACTGTTTTGGAAGGAACTTAGACTCCTGATTATTGAAGCCGCTCTTCTTGGCTTTCGACTGCACGTCCCCGGACAATTCTACGGACATAGTCTCTTTCCCTTTGGCTTGAGAAGACTGCGCCATGTCGCTACGTCCTTTATTGTTCATACCCCATTTGCTTTTGGTGCGGATGGTTCGAACTTTTTAGCCGACTTTTCGGCTATCTCAGCTTGTTCGACCAATTCCTTCCAGGTGTGGGCTTTGACAGCCCCCATGCGAACTTCTACCTGGTCCAAGAAGTTGTGCCTGCATGTCTGTAAGAGCATGGGTAATGGCATCCCTGCAGGGCACATCAAAGACAGATTTCTGAACTGCTCAATGTAGTCACGGACAGATTCGCCTTTCTTTTGCACGATGGAGAGGAGCTTGTCCCTGGTTACCTCGGTATCGTCCTCATAGAAACGAGAAAGGAATCGAGTTTTTAGGTCGATCCAAGAATTGACAGAACCCAGAGGGAGACTTCGGAACCAGTCAAATGCTACCCCCTTTAAGGTGCCAATGAACAGCCTAGCCATGATAGCATCATTGTCTATAACATTACCAGTCTGAGACCGAAAATAGTAGATGTGCTAATTTGGTGAACTTTTACCATCATACGTATGCAACGTTGGTGGTTTGAACTTTGGTGGATATGGCACTGAATCCCACTCCAATGGGTAAGACGGACTGCCCCTACTTTCTTTAATTCATCCCTCTGAGTTAGGGACGCAATTTGAGCTTGGAGACCCTTAAGGACTTCAGCGTCTAAAGAAGAACCCTCCTTGGATTTCTCCGTCTTAGGCTGATCATTGCTAAAATGCTCCTCCTCATCATGATTGCTCCCGGTATCATTGTTATTCCGGTTATTGAGGAGTTGAGCAAGCATCTGTTGAATGTTGTCCAGAGCTTCTTGCTGGGTCTTGGAAGTTTGCTCCTGAGCTTCCAAACGCCGATGGAGGTCGTCGTTAATATTATCAGCCATGTTGACTGATGCTCTGTCTGTTCGCACTGAGCTAACTGTTGCCGAAGAGGCGTACCCACTGTCTTCATCTTCTTCATCCGATGGTTGGAGTGATCTCCTGGGCTCCGGCGAGGCTAGGGCCGTTGAGGAAGAAGGTTGTTCATAACTGTAGGGTATCGCCACCCTATATCTGGTGTTTCAAAAACACCCTCTTCATGCACCAAGACTTCACCTAAGCCTGGGCTGTAATTTGGATCTGGGGAGCTGTAGGGGTGTCGTCAGATGTTTGTCTTCCCTGCGTAACTCTCGTCCTCTTCCGGTCATGTTGACGGATGCAGAGGGTGGATCTCGTGAGATGCTCCTTTTATGATGTTTCACCGAGGCATGTACCGATAACCGATCAAAAACTGATCGTCGGCCTGGAGAAGTGGCGAAGATTGGTGCTAGCCGGCAATGGACCGAGTGGACTATCACCAACTGACATCCCACTTGTTGATAATAGGAGGAAGAAGTTTGTTTATTTGTTGGCAATTCCTGCAAATCAGACCCGCTCGGGCCTAAACGATCTAGCGCAGAGGCTCTTTTGGATCGTATATAGAACGATGTCCTGCTCCTTTTATCCCTGCAGAAGGGATTAGCACTAAATAGTGCTTCAGTTCTAGCTTCGCCACCAGGCGCGAGTTTAGCGCTTGACGAACCGGAGAGCGGAGCACGCTGTGGTGCTTTACCCGCTATGCTGCTGCGAAGGCAATTAGCCTTGGATAATATTTTGGCTCTAGCTTCACGGTCATGAACCCTGCGCGTACGCTGTGGTACTGTAGTTTCGCTCATGAGAACAAGGCTGGCGCAAGGCGATGCTGCTTTTGAATTGGGCGACGGTATGATTGCCGTCGTGACTTCGCGATTAGCAGCATTGTTGGAGCAGACAGGCATCTTGCCTTTTTCTTCGCGAGAGAGGCGCGGTTTTGGCGTAGCTACGCCTGAGGCTTCGGCCAGAAACTTCTATTTAGGCCTCCACATCCGCTTTGGCAGAGGATACTTAGGTTCGCAAGGAACCTGATTAGCCACATGCGAGGCTGAAGGGTGTTGGCAGATTTCTGCTTCTGGTTCCTGCTTCGAAACCTTGGTCATGGAGACCTTCTATGCTTCCGTGCTAGAAGCATTAGACCACCCCCAGAGAGGACTTCTTCAAATCTTCCTTGGTCGAATTGAACAACCAGGTTCTCGAAAGTGAAGGACTTGGACTGCGGGCGTGCTTCCTTGTTGCGCCAGAGAACCGCAGTAGGTTCGCAGAGAACCTTTTCTGTCTCCGCAGAGACTTTCCTTGAAGATTTAGCCAGAGAGGCTCTGGCTGCACCGGCTTTTCTGAATTCAGAGTTAGACCCGAAGGTCTGTTCGTCGCATTGCGACACTTGATTCTCGGCAGTGGAGAATTTAATCCCCAGCGGAGTCGCCATCTTGTTTTCCATTGATTTGTAAGGGAAAAACTTACAATAAAAAGAGTTGAGGAGCTAAATTACAAGTATTCTTAAAAAGATTACAAGTAGATCTCCTCAGAGATTCTGGAGAAGTGTGTCGATAGGAGTCTGGTCAGCGCGCGACCACTTTGTCCCTTTGACGATGCGAGCGATGAGATTCCCTTCTCGCCTGGTTCGGGGAATCAGAGAACAGAAGGTTGGTAGAACCCTCTTGCTACTTCTCAAAACCGCCTTCAATTAGGAATTCCTTCTCACCTGGTTCCGGAGATTCCTTGAGAAGAAGGTATTAGGGTATCAGCACCCTGAATAGAGAAGTAATTCTCTAAAAGTCTCTGAATTCTTGTGCGCGGTGCGTCGTGAAGAAGTCTCTGCTTGTGGAGTCCTCTCTCTCTCTTTCAGAAGTCGTCCTCTCTTGCGCCTATGTGTGATCTCTACTTCTGGAGCTCTTCTCTCCTTGTGCCCCTGGTGGGCTATTTATAGGGAGAGCAAGGGTATAATCGTCCCTTGAAAATATGGAAACAGATTGAATCAAATCTGTTTAAATCTGGAAAGTAGCCTTGCTGCGAGGCTAGGATCAGCTTCTGCGAAGTTAGAAATGGCAGGTCGGTTGATCCTCTTGATCTGTTTTGATCCTTTCCATATCGTTAGAGGATTTTCCCTGATCTTCTTACTCGTTTTAGAAGAGTCAAGAGATTGTGGCAATCAACTGCCAATTTGATCTCAGATTTGATCTTGATTGGATTTGATCTCAATCTTGATTAGATCTGATCTCATCTGGAGATTCGATTGGTCAAAGGTTGACCATAGCAGACCAGCAGCGGCGCTACTCGCTTTGAACTCACAGCGGAGCTGGAGGCAGTATCTGGCGAAGTCAGAAGAAGGCTTCTTCGGCGGAGCTAGATGTCATCTGTTGCGAAGCTACCATATACCCTTTCTGCGCAGTTGCATGTGGCTTCAGGCGGAGCTGACTCTCTTTGCGGAGTTACGCTTCAGCAGTTCAGGCGAAGCTATAAGTTAGCTTCCTGGCGGAGCTTTGAATGGCTTCAAGGCGAAGTTGGATGATCTTAGCCTCTCAGGCGAGGCTATCCCTTTGGGCTCATGTGATGCTAAGTGCTAACATCTTAGACCTGCTGAGGTCTGTTCAGAGACAATCCGGGCTCACTGTCTGCTTGCTGGATCAGTGGAGTCCAGGTTGCTTCCTTGTCCCTCAGAGATGGGTGAAAACTGGTCGTCAGCTTGTCTGTCACTCGTCTTTTGTAAATGTCAACAAGTTTAGACATTGTTCAGGCCAGTAAGAATCTTGTCTTTTTTAAGTGTCAACAAAAATAACAAGTGCGCGCATAAATCTTAAGAAGACAAGAACATGTATGGCATCCAAATCCACAAGGAGTCGCCCTTCCAAAAATACCTCCCTGATTTCTCCTGCTACCAGTCCCCCAGTAACCCGGATTGGTTAATTTTCATTAATCAATGTAAGTGCAAGATAATGTGTGACTCAGTGTAACAGGATCAGAAATCAATATTAAGAACATCAGTGTCAGATAGTGAATACAGTGCGTATCAAGATCACTGGACAATGTAAACAGTGGCAATGTCAAGTAATACAATGCAAAGTTGTGCAAGTGATACCAGATAATACAAAGTAGTGCAAGTGATGTCAGTGTCGTCTAGATGTAATCCAATGGTCATAGAAAACTTGTCATGACTATAAGTATTACAATTCAATAAAATATTCTCGAATAATTTCTCAGAATGTAATGGTCAATTTTTTCGATTAATTTCTTGTAATATCAGGATCATAGTATCATTCGATATATAGTATTTATCCATCAATCAATATAGGTTATCGTTTCAGATCTATCACATACAAGCAAAATCATGTCAATTTAGTTTGATGCATGCATGTACAATGATGAGACGCAAACATGATATGTGGAATAATATATCGTGATCATGTAATGAAATGATGATGATATAGAGAATTAATGGTAAAATGAATAATACCATGATCAATGGTACCATCTGAAAAATGCAGTGCGAACAAAGTAGTACTCGTGATCACAGGACATTATCGATAATCAGAAACTCGATGACATAGAGAAATTAATAAATAACTGATAATATTAAATTCAACAAGAAAATCAAAGAGAAAAAATCGTGTACACTTGCCTGATGTCATCGGAACCTGATTTTCCTTTACGCCAACCGACACTAAGGAGGATTCGTGACCTAAATATTGCGTGAATTAATTAAAGACTTGACATTTTCTTTATTCAGTGATGAGAATGTAATTTTGACTATTTATTAAATAGGGTATAGTTTCATTATAAATTCGGTTGGTTAATATTTTCAAATAATTTAATTTTTTGAATTTAGCAACCATTTAAAAATATAAATTCATGATAATATACATGCACAAACTAATAAATTAATGTATAATCTTTTTATATTACTAGATTGTGAATTTTACAATTTTTAGTGATATTTAAAAATTTATTGGCAACTTTTAAATAAACAATCATTAAATAATGATTGTTAAAAATATTTAATTTCATGTTATACCAAGTGATATTACACCAAAATAATTTTATAGAGTCCCAAATTCAGTTTGTGATTTTCTGTGAATTTTCTGAAATTTTCTGCGTTTATATCAAATTTTTCTAAATTAAAATAAGCCTAAAAATCAATAAAAAGCTTAATGGGCATGTTTGCTACACTAACGGGTCTGCTACTATAATGAGTTTGGGTCTGCTACAGTATTGGATCGGGTTTGCTATAATAAAATGCTATAGTAACTATTCTGAATTTTATTTCTTTTCTTTTCTTTTTTTTATTTTAATTAGGGCCGTGTCGGGTCTGTAAAACAGACCCGAACCCAGCTCTGGTCAGGCCCTGCCCTGACCAGACCAGGCCTGGCCAGCCAAGCCAGTCTCGGCCTGGGCCGAGAGCAGTGTGTTGGTTGTTGCTATTTTTTTCCTCTTAAAATAAAATCTTAAAATTATTTAAAATTATGATAATTAAGGGGCATGCCTTAGGTGTTCTACATAATTTTATAGGGATTTTAGCTTGCATTTTTCATGGTGAAATTAAATCTATTATCTAATGCACACAACCTATTCGATGAAATGTCACAAAGAACTAAAACCTATGAAAATACAAAAATAACTTGGAACACTTTCCTTCAGTCTGAATCTTCTTCCCCTCGTCCAACACCTCAGAGTTTTGGGAGAAAAAGTGAGAGTGTAGTGAGAAAGGGAGAGAAGCTTGGGTTTTGCAATTGGCTTGAGATGGTGAATTGCTCCATATATCGGCACCACACACACCCTAAGCAACTCCTGAGAGTTATGAGAACGTGGAGGGAGTATAGGTCACCTAGAGGGGGGTGAATAGGTAACAAGCTAATCAAATGCAAAACTAATGCGAAATTAAAAACTATTATGCAAACTAAAAATAATAAACTAACACACAACGTATAACCAAAGAGTGCAGCAGAATTACCGGTGAAGGGCTCTGAACTATCTCCTCAAATTCCTCTAGATTAAGAGTTGAGGTGCCACTATGGCTCTCTTGGTTGCCTAGAAGTGTGAGCAAATAATACCAAGTATATATCAATTAAGCATAAGAAATATCAAGCAAGTAATAGATATAAATAACAAACGCATGCAAGATATAAACCAAGTGAGAGAGAGATAAGCAATCACGAACATGGGAGATTTGTTCCGAGGTTCGAGCCACTCGTTCAACGTCCCCGCCTTCACCACTATGAAAGATTTCTACTATAATCGATCCCGCAAGATCACTCGGTGCCGCAACACCTACAACGAGCTCCCCCAAGAACTCTTGGACCTGTAAATCTCTCACTTGTTCCTGCAAGAACAACACGCGCGAATCTGCAAGCTCGTCGAGGTCGCAACCTCTACAACTCCTCAAATACAAGGGTAGAACACTTGTGATCACTTTTCTTGATTACAAAAATAAACTCTCTCACAACAAAGATCCTAGAGGATGAATATAGCAATGAAAAGCTCAAGCTTGTATGAGAAAAACTAGATAGCTGTTATGGTGGAAAACTCAAGAAATCTCTTTTGAAAACTCAAGAAAAATACTCTTGATAAACGCTCTTTTGATATAAAAGTTTAGCCAAAAAACTTGTTGAAAAAAACTTCTATTAGAGATGGGAAAATGGCTCTTGAAAACTCATTAAAAATCGTGCCTAAAATAGGCCAAAAGATCTCTTATTTATAGGGGATCCAAAACTAGTCGTTATGGCTCAAAATATGGACAGAATGGCCTGTCGTCGACTGCCCAGTCGACTGACCAACGTCAAATTTCTGACCGTTGGAGTTTGGTGGTCGACCGACCTCAGACCCAGACTGTGCAATAGGTCAGTTTTGAGCATAGTTTTGAAGCCTAACACGTTAGAATTTAGAAAATAAGTACATAGGATGAATTTGTAGATCTTGAACTCTTCTTGCTAATTAAACTTAAAGAAAATCAATATCATTTCGGAGTAGAATGTTATTAACAAAATACTAAAAGGTATCAAACCAGAAACTGTAAATTATTTTCAGAACAAGAACATACTTCAACCCATATTTGACATCTTTAACATTTTAATCAAAAAATAATTATTGAATAGAAATGTAGCCCTAAAGGTTATCTTTGAAATGCAATTTAAATCATGTTGATTGAATATAAGAATAAAAAGTTATGACTAGAAATCTATAAGGGTGTCGAGCAAATCAGCAGAACGGTCGGCCGCCCGGTTGACCGAGAAAACTCGAAAGCTCTGCAAACTCAGTTGGTCGTCCTGTCGGTCGGCCGATCTCTACTGCAGTAGACTGGTCGGTCAACTGAGCTCAAGTCACATGGGCTTGTGCACATCTGGTGAACATAGGTCGACCGAGCAGCCCGAAAACAGTTTTATTAACTTTTTAAAATACATCTTAAATTCCATTCACAAAAATAAGTTCATTAAAATACTTTGCAGTATCAATATGTATGTTCAAAAATCAACACATATTACAAACATGTGAACTATTTTGCATAGAATTTAAAGCTTAAAATAAAAATCGTATTTTTCGAAACCAAACTTTTGTGTGTGTATAAGCTTGAGCATTCCACAACTAATTTATCCTTTACATTTTATCTAAAAACAAAATCTTAGCACTTACAAATATGACACAAGTCTTGAAAATCTTCTCTTGAAAACTTTTTCTCCATCTTGACTTGGTCCAAATATGATCCATGAGCTAGACTCCTCTTTTAGTACTTGATGCGCTCTTGAAGCACGAGCTCTTGAATCAACACGTGCTAGCTTCAAAACTTGACTTCGAATCTTTCGTTGAAGCTAAATACCGACTAAGATCTTGATCAAATATCTGAAACTTAATAAATACAAGATCATTAGTACTATAATTACATGAGTTAATCATTATCAAAACCAGAGTGATGGGCCTTTGGGCTAACAATCTCCCCTTTTTGATGATGACAAAACTCATGGAGTTATATATGCATGGATTAAAAATAAGCTTTATAGAACCTCCCCTTTTACTCATGCATAGCAAAACCAAGTAGATATTCAATGAAAGCTCATAAACAAAACATATATATACACATATATATATGTACATATGTGTGTGTGTATGTGTACGTACGTACACACACACACGTACACACACACACACACACATATACATGTTGACACTTAAAAAAGACAAGATTCTTATTGGTCCGAATAATGTCTAAACTTGTTGACATTTACAAAAGACAAGTGACAGACGAGCTGAAGACCAGTTTTCACCCATCTCCGAGGGACAAGGAAGCAACTTGGACTCCACTGATCCAGCAAGCAGACAGTGAACCCGGATTGTTTCTAAACAGACCTCAGCAGGTCTAAGGTGCTAACACTTAGCATCGCATGAGCCCAAAGGGATAGCCTCGCTTGAGAGGCTAAAATCATCCAACTTCGCCTTGAAGCCACTCAAAGCCTCGCCAGGAAGCTAACTTGCAACTTCGCCACAGAGGACTTCCAGTTACGTCAAAGGGTTTCTTCGGACTTCGCCAGAAGCTGCCTCTAGCTCCGCTACGAGCTCAATGCGGGCAGCTCTGCTGTTGGTCTGCTATGGTCAACCTTTGACCAATCAAATCTCCGGATGAGATCGGATCCAATCAGATCAAATCCAATTAAGATCAAATCAGAGATCAAATTTGGCAGTTGATTGCCACAATCTCTTGACTCTCCTAAAACGAGTAAGAAGATCAGGGGAAATCCTCCAACGATATGGAAAGGATCAAGAAGATCAACCGACCTGCCAATTCTAGCTCGCAGAAGCTGATCTTAGCCTCGCAGCAAGGCTACTTTCCGGATTCAAACAGATTCGATTCAATCTGTTTCTATATTTTCAAGGGACGGTTATACCCTTGCTCTCCCTATAAATAGCCCGCCAGGGGCACAAGGAGGGAGGACTTCTTCGAAGAGCTTTTCTGAGGCGATACGCAAGAGAGAAGACTCCACAAGCAGAGACTTCTTCACAACGCACCGTGCGCTCTCGAATTCCGAAATCTTTTAGAGAATTGCTTTCTCTATCCAGGGTGTTGATACCCTAACATCGTCCCTCTTCTCAAGGAATCTCCGGAACCAGGCGAGAAGGAATTCCTAATTGAAGGCGATTTTGAGAAGCAGCAAGAGGGTTCTACCAACCTTCTATTCTCTGATTCCCGGAACCAGGCGAGAAGGGAATCTCATCGCTCGCATCGTCAAAGGGACAAAGTGGTCGCGCGTTGACCAGACTCCTATCGGCACACTTCTCCAGAATCTCTGAGGAGATCTACTTGTAATCTTTTTAAGAATACTTGTAATTTAGCTCCTCAACCCTTTTTATTGTAAGTTTTCCCCTTTGCAAATATAATGGAAAACAAGATGGCGACTCCGCTGGGGATTGTATTCTCCACTACCGAGAATCAAGTGTCGCAATGCGATGAATAGACCTTCGGGTCTAACTCTGAATTCAGAGAAGCCGGTGCAGCCAGACCCTCTCTGGTTAAATCTTCAAGGAAAGTCTCTGCGGAGACGGAAAAGGTTCTCTGCGAACCTACTGCGGTTCTCTGGAGCAACAAGGAAGCACGTCCGCAGTCTGATTCCTTTACTTGTGAGAACTTGGTGGTTCAGTTCGATCAAGAAAGATTTGAAGAAGTCCTCTCTGGGGGTGGCCCAATGCTTCGAGCACGGAAGCATAGGAAGGTTTCCACGGCTAAGGTTTCAGAACAGAAACCAGAAGCAGAATTCTGCCAACACCCTCCAGCCTCGCGTGTGGCTAATCAGGTTCCTTGCGAACCTAAGTATCCTCTGCTAAAGCGGATGTGGAGGCCTAAACAGAAGTCTCTGACCGAAGCTTCAGGCGTAGCTACGCCTAAACCGCGCCTCTCTCGCAAAGAAAAAGGCAAGATGCCGGTCTGCTCCTACAATGCTGCCGACCATGAAGTCAAGACGACAATCATACCGTCGCCCAATTCAAGAGCAGCAATGCCTTGTGCCAGCATCGTTCTTATGAGCGAAGCTACTGTACCACAGCATACTCACTGCGTCCATGGCCGCGAGGCTAAGACCAAAGTGTTATCTAAGGCTAATCCCCTTTGCAGCGGCATAGCGGGTAAAGCACCACAGCGTGCTCCGCTCTCCAGTTCGTCAAACATTAAGCTCGCACCTGTTGGCGAAGCTAGAACTGAAGTACTATTCAGTGCTAATCCCTTCCGCAAGGATAAGAGGAACGGAACATCATCCTATGTACGCTCTAGAAAGGCCTCTCCACAGGATTATGTAGGCTCCCATGGGCCTGACTTGCGGGAATTCTTGGCGAACAAGCGAAAGTCGGTGTCTTTCTGAACCACTTCCCCCTGTTGTCAACAAAGGGGATGCCAGCTGGTGACAATCCATTCAGCTCGTTGCCGGTCACGACGAATCCTCGCCACTCCTCCATGCCGGCAATCAGTCTTTGATCGGCTGTCTGTACATCTCCCTATGAAGCATCGCAGAAGGAGCACCTCACGAGATCCAGCCTCCGCATCCGTCAACATGACCGGAAGAGGACGAGAGTTACGCAGGGGAGGTCAACCATCTGACGACACCCCCTACAGCTCCCCAGATCCAGATTACAGCCCAGGCTTAGGCGAAGTCTTGGTGCATGAAGAAGGTGTCTTCCGAAACACTAGATCGAGGTGGCGATACCCTACAGTTACGAGCAGCCTTCTTCCTCGACGGCCCTAGCCTCGCCGAAGCCCAGGAAATCACTACAACCATCGGATGAAGAAGATGAAGACAGTGGGTACGCCTCTTCGGCGACAGTTAGCTCAGTGCGAACAGACAAAGCATCAGTCAATATGGCTGATAACACTAACGACGACCTTCGTCGGCGCCTGGAAGCTCAGGAGCAAACTTCCAGAACCCAGCAAGAAGCCTTGGATAATATTCAACAGATGCTTGCTCGACTCCTCAGCAATCGGAATGACAACGATGCCGGGAGCAATCACGATGAGGAGGAACACTTCAGCAATGAGCAGCCAAAGCCGGAGAAATCCAAGGAGGGTTCTTCCTTAGACGCCGAAGTCCTTAAGGGCCTCCAAGCTCAAATCGCATCCCTAGCTCAGAGGGATGAATTAAAGAAGGTAGGGGCAGTCCGTCCTTATCCGCTGGAGTGGGATTCGGTGCCATATCCACCGAAGTTCAAACCACAAACGTTGCATACCTATGACGGAAAGAGCTCGCCAAATCAGCACATCTACTATTTTCGGTCTCAGACTGGTAATGTTATAAGCAATGACGCCATCATGGCCAGGCTATTCATTGGCACCTTAAAGGGGTGGCATTTGACTGGTTCCGAAGTCTTCCCCCGGGCTCTATCAACTCCTGGATCGACCTGGAAACTCGGTTCCTCTCTCGTTTCTATGAGGACGATATCGAAGTGACCATGGACAAGCTCCTCTCCACTGTACAGAGGAAGGGCGAATATGTCCGTGACTACATTGAACGATTCAGAATTTATCCTTGATGTGCCCAGCAGGGATGCCATTACCCATGCTCTTACAGACATGCAGACACAACTTCTTAGACAAAGTGGAAGTTCGCATGGGGGCTGTCAAAGCCCACACTTGGAAGGAATTGGTCGAACAAGCAGAGATAGCCGAGAAGTCGGCTAAAAAGTTCGAAACCATCCACCCCTAGAGGCAAGTGGGGGACGAACAACAAGGGCGTAGCAACCTACCGCAATCTTCGCAAGCTAAAGGCAAAGAGACTATGTCTGTGGAGTTATCCGGAGATGTGCAGTCGAAGGCAAAGAAGAGCGGCTTCAACAATCAGGAGCCTAAGTTCCCTCCAAAGCAGTACTCCTTCAAAGACGATCAGGTGCTCACGATATTCCATCTGCTCCACAAAGGGAACAAAATGAAACTGCCAGATGCTCGGCGTCCCAATGAGATAGGGCGCACAAATGACCCCAAATACTGTCTCTACCACAGGATGATTCACCATCCTACTGACAAGTGCTATGTCCTCAAGGACAGAATTCAAGCCTTGATCGATGCTGGGGTTCTGACATTGAAGACGGAGCAGAAGAAAGTCACTGCCAATATGGTGACTCTCGAGTTCGGCAGCACCCAAAAGGTCACAGTTCCTGACGGGACCTATCCAGCCCCTGCGCCACGGTTGGAAGTCAAGCATCCTTCAGCAAAAACTCAAAACAATAAGGGTCTTGTTCCCTTAACATTAGAGACAGGGGAAGTCATGTGGATACACCAGACCTCGTCCAAGACGTACAGCGGGATTCAAAGGAGCCCAACTCAAAGGGAAAGTCTTGCAATGTCATCTCCATCTTGCCAGACGACGGCAATCTTACATCGGCTTCCCTCAGTGATTCAGAAGGAGAAAAGCTTGCTTGCACGACGCAAGCCGATACGCCTCAACAGACGGGCACCCGATCCGAAAAATCATACTTGAGGCAGTATGAAAAGTCTACTGACGAGATACAACAGCAAACAACGTCAGTACGAGTACCAGCATCCGCTTCGATTCCAACCAAGGGAAAAGAGAAGCCTAAAGAGGTCTGATTCGACCAAATCCTGAAGAAGCCTTCAGGACTAGGGCTTGACATGCCCTTTCATTTTGATATATTGGCCCAGCTGGCTAATATCCCGGCTCGTATTACAATACACGAGCTCCTTCGTCTCTCAAAGAGACAAGAGAAGCACTTAGAGATGCGCTAGCCAATTCAGAATCCTTTCTGACATGCATGCCTGAGATCCCTAACGACGACGTTCAGTCTCCTTGCCCAGAATGTCATCATACACAATCCAAGGTGCCCGCTATTACATTCATGGCGGAAGATATGCTTCTCAAAGATAACAAGCACGATCGACCTCTGTACTACACCGGATATATCGGTTCAACGTGCATCGAAAGAATACAAGTCGATCCGGGGTCCGCACTCAGCATCATCCCCAAAAGGCTTCTTTACTTCCTCGGCATACCACTGTACAGGTTGTCCTCAATCACTACTACAATATACGGTTTCAACGCCGGGAGCAGTCATCCACTGGGGAAAATTCGACTCCGTTGCAGAATCGGGAGCCTGAAGTCAGAAGTGACATGCTATGTCATTGACGCTGACACATCTTATAACCTGCTGCTGGGACGGCCATGGATCCATGCCAACTGGATCGTTCCCTCTACTCTCCACCAATGCTTCAAATATGTTGAAGATGATGTGACAGTACGAACTGTCTTCGCTGAAAAGCAACCATTCAAAGGGGTGGAGAATTACTTCACCGACGCTCTCCTGCATCAAGAGGCCGGTGGAACACCTAAAGAACCATTGCCGGACGATGATGAAAGTGGCATGCCAGCTATTCTGATTGGTGAACCAATTATAGCATGTCTCAATAATCCCCAATGTAATACTCCTTCAGAGGATGAAGGTGAATGGGTAATTAATGATAATATTTTTTTCGATTATCCTGCGAGTATTGGGCTGTTTGAATCCATTACGGATGGCTCTCTGCACATGCCCTTATATAAGCCGAGTGCGGCTAGCACACCTATGGAAGCTATAGAAGGGGCCACGCTAGTGATCCCTCCGTCCAAACAAGGTCAGTTACCGATATTCTTCGGTAGAAACCCAACCACGGGGACCCATAGCTACAGATTCAAGTTCAGATTCAGACACTCCACAGTTCTTCCATTACGCGCAGCCGGCGCGCCATATTATGAAGAAAATGGGATACAACTTGAAGCATGAAGAAGGCCTAAATTTTGGAAAAGGAAGGCGCGGTTTGATGCGGAACTTTGTGCCTAAAGGGAAGCCTGCATATTACTATGATAGTACACGCAGGGGGTTAGGGTATGTTACACCCACATCATCAAAAACAGTTCAAGCCAAGGACGATGGATCAATTCCATCACATTCGGCCTCATCCTCCGAGTGGGACTCGGATATCAGTGTAGGAGGAATGTTCGAAGACCTCACTGTTAATATGACTTCAAGCAGTCAATTAGAGCCTACAGAAGCTATTGATGAGGAGCCATGGGCCCAGCAATTAAACCTCCAGTGGGAAAATCGATTCGAACTGCGCGAATCACCTACTGAAGACAAGGTGATGCAGGTCAACCTGGGAAGTCAAGATCATCCCAAACCCATCTTTATAAGTGAAAGCCTATCACTTATAGAAAAGGAAGAATTGATAATGCTCATAAAAGAGTATATAGATGTCTTCGCATGGAGCTACGAAGAAATGCCCGGACTTGATCCACAGGTCGCTATGCCCCGTCTAAACATCAAGCCTGACGTCAAGCCAGTCAAGCAGCAACAACGTCGGTTTCGCCCGAACATTATGGAAGCTATTGAAGCTGAAGTTCACAAGCTCATTGCATGTGGCTTCATCCGGGAGGAACAACATCCAGATTGGGTAGCCAACATCGTCCCCGTCCTCAAAAAGAACGGGAAAATACGGATCTGCATCGACTATCGTGATCTCAACACGGCCTGTCCTAAAGACGAATTTCCACTGCCCATCACCGACGTCATGATTGATAACACATGCGGGTTCGAAAGGATGTCTTTCATGGACGGCTTTTCAGGATACAACCAGATTAAGATGTATCCCGACGACGAGAAGCATACTTCGTTCCGAACACCATTGGGGGTATACTGCTACACTGTAATGCCCTTCGGACTGAAGAACGCCGGAGCTACCTACCAGCGGGCAATGAGTACGATCTTCCGCGATCATCTCCGAAAAACGGTGGAGTGCTATGTCGACGACATTGCCGTCTAAAGCCGCAACAAGAATGAACATCTTCGCGACCTGAGAACGATATTCGACATAATGCGGGCTCATCAACTGAAAATGAACCCAACAAAATCCTCTTGGGAGTGTCAAGTGGCAAGTTCCTTGGGTTTATTGTCACATCAAAAGGGATTCATCTTGACCCAGACAAAGTCAAAGCCATCCAGAGCATGCATCCACCAAGGAACCTCAAAGAGCTCAGGGGCTTGCAAGGCAGGCTGGCTTATATCAGAAGATTCATTGCAAATCTCTCAGGCCGCTGTCAACCGCTCACCCGGCTCATGAAAAGGGTACTTCCTTCGTATGGGATCAAGCTTGCCAGGAAGCTTATGAAGACATCAAGAGGTACCTCACAAAACCTCCAGTCTTGGTGGCCCCTACATTAGGGAAACCATTCTTGCTTTATGTAAAAGCTATGGACTACTCTCTCGGTACCCTCCTTGCTCAAAAGGACGACAATGGCCACGAGCAGGCCATTTATTATCTGAGCAGAACTCTCATAGGAGCGGAATCTCGCTACAACCCTATCGAGAAAGAGTGTTTAGCTCTCGTCTTTGCTGTTCAGAAGACACGACATTATTTGGTCGGCCAGACCATACATGTCATCTCCAGAGTAAACCCATTGCGTCTTCTTATGACGAAGCCAAGATCATTGAATTCAAGATTGGCTAAGTGGGCACTTTTATTGTCTCAATATGACATGATCTTCACCCTCAGAAGGCGGTTAAAGGCCAGGCCCTTGCAGAGTTCTTGGCTGCTCATCCAGTTCCGGAACATTCAAAACTTCACGAAGATATCCCTGATGAAGTCTTCGAGTCTTATGCAACCTCAGAAGAGGAAGTGTGGCAGATGTTCTTTGGAGCATCGCGAATGGGCCCTAAAGGCAAGATCATTGCCGGAGTAGGGTTGTGTTCATCTCCCCACAGAATCATGTCCTTCCCAGAGCATTTTCTCTGACAGAATCGTGCTCCAACAATGTAGCAGAATATAATGCCCTGCTCATTGGTCTTTAGCTCGCCCATGGAATGGGGGTACGCTACCTCGAAGCTTATGGCGATTCAAAACTGATCATTAATCAGGTTAAAGGCGAATACGAAGTCCGCCATGAGGACTGGTGCCTTATTATCACACGGCCGTTGAATTGGCCAACCTATTTGAAGGTTTCTACATCGGGCACGTGTCTCGATCTCAGAATACCAAGGCGGACTCTCTTGCTGCATTAGCAACGACACTAGTCTTGCCAGCCGACACCGAGTATTACCTCACAGTCGCAACTCGACATCTTGTATGCTCCAAGCACATGCTAAGAACTCGAGAAGTCTATAATGTCTCCACGGATCTTGAACCAAGAGACTGGCGCTTTCCTCTCATTGACTATGCTTTGCACGGTCTGCTTCCAGACGATCCTAAGGAAGCGGCGTCCGTCAGACGAAGGTCTCTCCGTTTCTACTACGATCCAACTTTGAAGACACTTTACCGTCGTTCATATGACAGTGTTCTCCTCCGTTGCCTTTCTCATTTAGAGGCACAGGAAGCGCTCCAAGAAGCGCACGACGGCACTTGTGGAGCTCATCAGCCAGGTCCTAAACTTAAAGACAGGTTGCATAGGCTGGGATATTATTGGCCAACTATGATAGCCGACGCCATCCAATATGCACGAAGGTGTAAAGTATGCCAGATCCATGCAGACTTCATACACCAGCCTTCGGAGCTGCTCCACCCGACTGTTGCTTCATGGCCATTTGAAGCATGGGGAATAGATGTCGTAGGGCCAATTAGTCCCTCTTCGACGAAAGGTCACCGGTTCATCCTTGCAATAACCGACTACTTTTCAAAGTGGGCGGAGGCTATACCATTAACTGAAGTCAAGACCTCTAATGTGGTAACTTCATCAAACACCATGTCATTTATCGATTTGGTGTCCCTAGGCGGATCATCCACGACAACGGTCCCCAATTCATAAGCCAAGTATTCTATCGGTTCTGCGATAAATACCGAATTCAGAATGTGGCTTCAACCGCCTATAATCCCGCCGCTAATGGCTTGGCGGAAGCATTCAACAAGACGATCATCAAGCTACTCAAGAAATTCGTCTCCTCAAACAAACGAGATTGGGACGAAAAGCTTGGCGAATGTCTTTGGGCCTACCGGACCACGGTTCGAACACCGACAGGTAATACGCCTTTTTCCCTGGTATATGGGTGCGAAGCAGTCATCCCGTTGGAAATTCAGATGCCATCATTGCGAGTCACTCTGACCACTAAGATCACGTCAGAAGACAATGATCGGTTACGTCTTCAAGAGCTCGAAGCCCTAGATGAGAAGCGATTTCAAGCTCAGCAACACATCGAGTTGTATCAAGCTCGAATTTCAAAAGACTTCAATAAGAAGGTCAGACAGAGAGTCTTCCAGAAAGGAGACCTGGTTTTAGCCGTCAGACGACCGATGATTATGATGCATAAGACCAAAGGCAAATTTCAGCCTAAATGGGAAGGACCGTTTGTCATAGAAACAGTCTATTCAAATGGAGCATACCGTCTTATGACTTCAGATGGCGACCTACTCATGATGCCGATCAATGGCAAGTTCTTAAAGAAGTATTATCCTTGATTAAGGATCTTTCTCATGATCAAGTTAACACTACACCTCTGATCAAGACCTTCGTGTTCAAAGTACACACAAAGAGAGCCTTTCTCTTCCTCCAAGCGAGATAATACAACCGTAAACCAGTAGGAACCTGGTCGTGCATTGGCTGTCCCGAAGGAGAATCGAGGTTATGTATATATTAACCAAATAATCCGACATCCTTAACGATTAAGGATAGAGAAAAATATTGGCCTGTAAACCCAACATAAGTCCTCGACAACTCATCATGCTGAGGGGAATAGCATGGCTAGCCCAACCCAAACGGTAGTTGGTAAAGGCATATCAAATCCGTTGATAGCTGGGGGTTTGCTAAAAATCTCAAGGGACCTGTTCCCATTCGATTCCCTCGTTTCTCCCTGTGAGAACGAGACCTCCAAAATCATTTACCAATTCTCATCCATAGAATGATAAGACCACATATATAAATTACGCTGTTACGTTAACATTAAACCTATGACAGCAATTCCCTCGTTTCTCCCTGTGAGAACGAGACCTCCAAAATCACTTACCAATTCTCATCCATAGGATGGTAAGACCACATATAAATTTCGCTGTTACGTTAACATTAAACCTATGACAGCAATTCCCTCATTTTTTCCTGTGAAAATGAGACCTCCAAAATCACTTACCAATTCTCATCCATAGAATGGTAAGACCACATATATAAATTCCGCTGTTACGTTAACATTAAACCTATGACAGCGATTCCCTCGTTTCTCCCTGTGAAAACGAGACCTCCAAAATCACTTACCAATTCTCATCCATAGAATGGTAAGACCACATATAAATTTCGCTGTTACGTTAACATTAAACCTATGACAGTAATTCCCTCGTTATCCTTGTGAAAGCGAGACCTTTTCCCAAATTCCAATACAACCTTGAGCTTGGTGGCGTCTCAATCGGTTATGTCATTGCGACCTCTGAACCAGCAGACAGCCGAGTCTCAATTTTGAGCTTGTTGACATTTACAAAAGACAAGTCTCAACCCCGAGCCCTGTTGACATTTACAAAAGACAGGTCTCGATACTTGTTGACATCTACAAAAGACAAGTATCACCAACCTTGAGCTTGGTGGCGTCTCAATCGGTTATGTCATTGCGACCTCTGAACCAGCAGACAGCCGAGTCTCAATTTTGAGCTTGTTGACATTTACAAAAGACAAGTCTCAACCCCGAGCCCTGTTGACATTTACAAAAGACAGGTCTCGATACTTGTTGACATCTACAAAAGACAAGTATCACCAACCTTGAGCTTGGTGGCGTCTCATTCGGTTATGTCATTGCGACCTCTGAACCAGCAGACAGCCGAGTCTCAATTTTGAGCTTGTTGACATTTACAAAAGATAAGTCTCAACCCCGAGCCCTGTTGACATTTACAAAAGACAGGTCTCGATACTTGTTGACATCTACAAAAGACAAGTATCACCAACCTTGAGCTTGGTGGCGTCTCATTCGGTTATGTCATTGCGACCTCTGAACCAGCAGACAGTCGAGTCTCAATTTTGAGCTCGTTGACATTTACAAAAGACAAGTCTCAACCCCGAGCCCTATTGACATTTACAAAAGACAGGTCTCGATACTTGTTGACATTTACAAAAGACAAGTATCACCAACCTTGAGCTTGGTGGCGTCTCAATCGGTTATGTCATTGCGACCTCTGAACCAGCAGACAGCCAAGTCTCAATTTCGAGCTTGTTGACATTTACAAAAGACAAGTCTCAACCTTGAGCCCTGTTGACATTTACAAAAGACAGGTCTCGATACTTGTTGACATTTACAAAAGACAAGTATCACCAACCTTTGAGCTTGGTGGCGTCTCAAATCGGTCATGTCATTGCGACCTCTGAACCAGCAGACAGCTGAGTCTCAATTTTCAGCCCTGTTGACATTTACAAAAGACAGGTCTCGATACTTATTGACATTTACAAAAGATAAGTATCACCAACCTTGAGTTTGGTGGCGTCTCAATCGGTTATGTCATTGCGACCTCTGAACCAGCAGACAGCTAAGTCTCAACCTTGAGCCCTGTTGACATTTACAAAAGACAGGTCTCGATACTTGTTGACATTTACAAAAGACAAGTATCACCAACTTTGAAGCTCGGTGGCTCCTCAACCAGTTATGTCATCGCGACCTCTGAACTGATAGACTGCCATGTCTCAGCATTCAATCCAACAAAGGACTATTTCAATCGCTGAGAAATTAACTTCACACCAGAGCTGTTGGCCTTGAAATCGAGGGGTGTGGAGTTGGAAGTTGTGTACCACTGGCAGAAGCACAGGGTCATTTGAAGATTGGGACTCTTCAGCGGCGTACGCAGCCGCGCCCCAGTACCGCCTGCAGTAAAGAATCGCCAGGCACGGGCCCCGTCAATAAGACTCCCCATGAAGGCCAAATCAGGATTGGGGTTGCCCCATACAGCTGGTCGTACCCAAACTGCCGAGCAAACCGGCTGGGGACATAAGGTTCCAAATAGCAGGTATCCCCGCTTCTGTACAATAAGTGTGAGGGCCGGATGCTGACCAGCCACTCAAAAACTCCCCGGCTCAGGGAAGACCGCCCTTCCCCCGCATCTCGGAACTCCTCGTCGTATCCTGCACCCCGAATACGGGGAAAACAGCGGAAGAGACCGTAAACGTCATATCGACGCACCAATTTACGGGCCTCAGCCACGTATTTCTTCAGCCACGAACGCCCTTCGAATCGGCGGAGGAGCGCCATTCGAACACCTTGCGGAGGGTCTTCTCCAGCTCCAATCAGCGAAGGACAATGTAAGGCGAACCACGCCATCAGATAGGTGTAGGGCAGACCTATCCTAGGATTGGGTCCGTCACAAGGCAAAATGGCTCCCTTTCCACGCTTCGTCGTCGGCGGCCTGCAAAAAGCCTCCGTTAATGCACGGAGGCCTCTTTGAATGCAGCACACCATGGCCGGGAGAAGACCCAGACGGCGACCATGGACCAAACGAACGGCGGGCAGCAAAACATTCGGATGAACGATGTCACCCGAAGAAGATGGCACTACGCATTTCTTCAGCCAGACGGTTAAGAAATCGGCCAGCAGTGCCTCCCGAGACATAGGCTGACGAGCCTGATGATGGAAGCTCCGAAGGACATCACCCTTCTCATAGGGACCATCGTCTTCAGTTATGACAAGATCCCTTTGAAGGTGCATCTGCATCCGTTCAAAGATATCCCCATCAGCAACTCCGCAATGTGTTGCTTCAGGAGCATTCCTCATATCCGGGAACAAGTAATTCCCCTAGCTCTTCAAGCTACAGGAAGTGCCCTTGCTGCCACCATGGATGCCGGAACAAATGTGCAAGTGGCACATTAACTCTCGATAAGTCTCGAATAAGGCAGGATCCTGCTTCTCCAGAAGAGCCAACTCCGCCTCGCACGGAAAGTATTCTTCATAAGGGAGAGACCCAAAAGGCAAAGCAGAGATTTCCCACATCTCATGCAAGGCCATGCCCAACTCGCCGACAGGGGTAAAGAAAGTCCCTGAAGCTGGGCAACATAATTCAAAGATGGCGTAAAAGCACGCCACATTCATCTCAATGCCGTGGCAGGTCGCCCTGACGGCCTCATAGAGGTTCAGCCTCTCCAAATCCTCCTCGAAATGAGCAAGGATGTAGGTAGTCAAATCCACCCACCACGTCTTCGGAGGGTGAATCCAGCCTGGAGTCCTGAAGTCAGTGGCCGGGTAGTTCCCATTGACCTTGCAGAATTGGTTGCCAAAGGTCAGCGCCACTGCGGGATTTTCTCCCACTGGGATCTCTCGCGACACATTCCCAGGATGTAAACCCATTATGCAACAAGGAGGTCCCGCTCTTGCATAACCAGGAGACTGAAGTGCCAATCTCCCTATGTGGACGGAGTCGGTATTTCGGCTCACATCCCATGCCATCTTCCGAGCCTGCGTCACACACTGGAAGGAAGACAAAGAAAAATGTCGTCTGTTGGATGGAAGGTAAAACTTCTCATCACCCAACTGGAAGATCCATTGCCCTTCTCCGGCCTGTAGTTGGTGATCAGGATCTGGCGCGGCATCCCCAAACATGAAGTCAGGCTTCCTATAAGTTCGACGGTCAACATCTTCAAGAGGAGCCGTAGTCAGAATACTCCTCGTGGTGTGCTGGTCACCACCGTGAATAAGCGTGTCTCGAACAAGAGAGCTCGCTCACTAAACAGAGAAGCTTGCCCTTGAAATTGCAAGCTGATATTGCCATCAACTCCGCTGGTCATCCCAAACAGATTGTTCAAGGGACCGGGAATGTAGTGCACTGCAAGAACAAAACGAACTATGATTAGTTCACCAGCCAAGCGAACATGAAGACATAAATTTCACCAAGGCATAGTCTCGCCCAGTGAGCAAAGCCAGCAAGGCGATAGCTTCAACAAAGCTTAATCTCGCGAACAAGTCTGCATCTTGCAGAAAATGCCCAAGTATTAACTTCGCTTAAGCAGAAAGTGGTATAGCCCTAAGGGCTGACTTCGTCAAAAGGGCATTATGGTCAAAAATTATCATTAGTCCTTTGTGGCCGTGATTGAGGGGATAGACCCATATCCTGTTGTTCAAACAGGATGAAGGCAGTCTAAGAGATAGCTTCGCACGGAAGCTTAAAGAAGAACTGTTCAGTTCTTAGTTCCCCGTCCAAGAAAATAAGGGAAATTCAGGGAAACGGATTCCCTAATAAAAACAGATCATGTTCGATCGTTCTAATAGCCAAATATCGGCTTTAAAAGAGAGACCGCAGTCTCTGATCAGAAGGGAAAGTCCCTTACCGGTGACTGGTCGCTCGATGACCGGAGGAGGAGAAGGACCCTCCGTTGCAAAAGTTGCCACTTCTTTCCCCGCTCGTCTTTTGGGCGCCATTGAAGAGCTGCGAAAGTTCTCAAAGCTTTCTAAATAAAGAGGAAAGGAAAGAGGAAGAAGAAGAATCAAAAGTTCTCTAGAAAAAAAGATCTGTTCTTTCTCAGCCCGATCGGGCTTTTTATAGGCCAATCAGCGCCTGAAACGATGCCTCGAAAAGGGCACGGGCCGCCGTTTCAATTTGAAACGTTGCTTAAAGCGCCTTCCCGAGAAGCGCTGGCTCAGCCACTAAGGCTTAACCTCGCCAATGAGTCAAAGTGCGGACTTCGCACAAGTTCATCAAGAACTTCGCCAAAAAGATTGCCTTAGCCCACTAAAGGCACAGTTCGCCGATATGCCAGCATCGTGCGAAGCTCATTCAAAAAGGACCGTCCTTAACTCCGCACGAAGTTCAGCCCCGTTATAGCCAAATTCTCAATAAAGGCAAGGCGAAAATCAAATGAGCAGAAAATGAACTTTCATTGATTTAAAAGGAAAGGTACATTGATATTACATCAAGGTTGTGTTTCGTACAACAGATTCAGTTGCTCAGCAAGATCATTTGCGCAAAAGGCATACAAGTGGTTTTATATGCTTTCAAGCCAGACCAACTAGACACGAAAGGCCTTCCTCCTGCACAAGGCCGTAACCAGTTGTGCCATGAGGACAGGGCCATAATTTTCCACATAATGGCAGATTTTGCCACCAGGAAGCTGGATCACCTTTGATGAAAATTGGCAATGAACTTATCGCCGCCAACACGATAGATCACCTATAATGGGAATTGGCAGTGATGTCAGTGATCTCACAGGTGTGACGTCCGCTTTTCCGAAGCGGATCATCTCCAACGAAGCGGCCACCAGCCTCACCTCAGAACGAATCATCTCGGATAAGAGGCTGCCAACAGCCTCTGGGACACACATCAGCTACCCCAAGTTGTTCCTCCTGCTTAAAAGTAAAGCTTCAATCGGGGAAGCATAAGGCAACTTTTCGGTCTCTTTCATCAAGACACAAGATCGGCGAACATAGCTCACTGCAATGCAAAATTGGAGTAAGTTAGCAGTTAAACACAGAAGACACTGCAAAAGCGCTAAAGCCGAATTCTTTGGGGCAAAGCAATCCGATTTCAGTTAAAGCAGAGGATAAGCCTCGCTCGCACAGCAGTGATGGGCTAGCTCAGCAAACGCCAAGTCCTAGCCTCGCCTATATGGCTAAGCCAGACTGATCCTATGGGACACAGTCTTAGCCTCACCTATATGGCAAGACTGGCTCAACCTTGAAGATACCAGGTCCCAAGTTCTGCCTATGTAGCGGACTTAACATACAATGATCTTTCTGTGATCAAGTCAGAATGATAGCTTCGTTGGGGAAGCTATGTCAAAATCCTTCTCTGCAGACCAGTCAATTGCAAGATGAAAAGTAAGGGAAACTAATCCCTAAAGCAGCTGTTAAAGCTGAATTAAGGGAGATGAATTCCCTAAAATCGGTGAAGTCGTTGAATGATCAAGACTTACCGGTCCTTGGCCGGATAATGACCAGAGTGGGCATTCCCACTAGTTCAGAGATCTGAGTATCTCTCTCAACCAAGAGAAGAGGAGAAGAGCAGATCACTTCTCTTCAGAGGACCTCAAGTGTCCTATTTATAGGCCCCATGGTCTGAGCGCTGCCGCCTCAAGCATGGAAGCACGAGCGCATTTAAGGCATTTACTGCGCCTTGAGAAAAGGGACGGTTTCCCTCGGAACCGTGCAAAGGAAGAAAAGTCTCCCTCATAAAGGCACTCATGGCGCCTTGAAGAAAGGGAATATCCTCCCTTGGAAACGCGCGAGGGGAGAATATCTCCCTCGATCAGTGCGAGAGAAGAAGTAATCCTTCTCATAACCGGCCCACGGCAGTTGGCCTCGGGAAAGCGACAGATGTTCCAGAGCGAACCTACCTAGCCGCGAAGCTACCCAGACGCGAATCTACATGATTCCTCGGCGAATCTACATCCCAAAGCAGGATCCAAAGCGAAGCTGAACTCAACCATCATGGCGACGTTCATACTCCACACACCACCAATCAAAGCAGTTCAAAGTATTTCAAAGTCTGAGCCATTGCAGACTTTCAAAAACTTTGAAGGGGGTCTTGTTGACACTTAAAAAAGATAAGATTCTTATTGGTCCGAACAATGTCTAAACTTGTTGACATTTACAAAAGACAAGTGACAGACGAGCTGAAGACCAGTTTTCACCCATCTCCGAGGGACAAGGAAGCAACTTGGACTCCATTGATCCAGCAAGCAGACAGTGAACCCGGATTGTTTCTAAACAGACCTCAGCAGGTCTAAGGTGCTAACACTTAGCATCGCATGAGCCCAAAGGGATAGCCTCGCTTGAGAGGCTAAAATCATCCAACTTCGCCTTGAAGCCACTCAAAGCCTCGCCAGGAAGCTAACTTGCAACTTCGCCACAGAGGACTTCCAGCTCCGCCAAAGGGTTTCTTTCGGACTTCGCCAGAAGCTGCCTCTAGCTCCGCTACGAGCTCAATGTGGGCAGCTCCGCTGTTGGTCTGCTATGGTCAACCTTTGACCAATCAAATCTCCGGATGAGATCGGATCCAATCAGATCAAATCCAATTAAGATCAAATCAGAGATCAAATTTGGCAGTTGATTGCCACAATCTCTTGACTCTCCTAAAACGAGTAAGAAGATCAGGGGAAATCCTCCAACGATATGGAAAGGATCAAGAAGATCAACCGACCTGCCAATTCTAGCTTCGCAGAAGCTGATCTTAGCCTCGCAGCAAGGCTACTTTCCGGATTCAAACAGATTCGATTCAATCTGTTTCTATATTTTCAAGGGACGGTTATACCCTTGCTCTCCCTATAAATAGCCCGCCAGGGGCACAAGGAGGGAGGACTTCTTCGAAGAGCTTTTCTGAGGCGATACGCAAGAGAGAAGACTCCACAAGCAGAGACTTCTTCACAACGCACCGTGCGCTCTCGAATTCAGAAATCTTTTAGAGAATTGCTTTCTCTATCCAGGGTGTTGATACCCTAACATCGTCCTTCTTCTCAAGGAATCTCCGGAACCAGGCGAGAAGGAATTCCTAATTGAAGGCGATTTTGAGAAGCAGCAAGAGGGTTCTACCAACCTTCTATTCTCTGATTCCCAGAACCAGGCGAGAAGGGAATCTCATCGCTCGCATCGTCA
Organism: Agave tequilana; assembly: GCA_038442645.1. Taxonomy (NCBI): domain Eukaryota; kingdom Viridiplantae; phylum Streptophyta; class Magnoliopsida; order Asparagales; family Asparagaceae; genus Agave; species Agave tequilana. The sequence continues at coordinate 32,149 of JAVJIF010010494.1, read as the reverse complement.
AAGGGACAAAGTGATCGCGCGCTGACCAGACTTCTATCGGCACACTTCTCCAGAATCTCTGAGGAGATCTACTTGTAATCTTTTTAAGAATACTTGTAATTTAGCTCCTCAACCCTTTTTATTGTAAGTTTTCCCCTTTGCAAATATAATGGAAAACAATACATACATACATACATACATACATACATACATATATATATATATATATATATATATATATATATATATATATATATATATATATATATATATATATAGAGAGAGAGAGAGAGAGATGGACATGTATATATACAGATGTACATGTACATGTATGTATGTATAAATGTATATATACATGTATACATGTATACATATACATGTATAAAATATAAATATATATATATATATATATATATATATATATATATATATATATATATATATATATATATATATGTATACATGTATACATATACATGTATATATATTTATACATGTATATATATATACATGTCTGTGTATACACATAAACAAATATTAAACATGCATATATAAACTCTCTAAAATTTTCTCCCCTTTTTGTCAACTCATCAACAAAGGGGCGAAGAAAAACAAACAAGAAGGATGTATATGAGATATACATTCATGAAGAGGAGAGAGACGTTAAGTTAGCTCCCCTACATACATGCATTATATGGAGAAGGGATGACTAGACCCTAACCCATATAAAGCATAATATACAATATATAAGCGGAGATATTAAGCTCCCCGTGCACAAGTGTATCACATAAATAAGGGAGGTCAAGCTCCTCAGTATGAGACACACACAACATGAATTTATATATAAAGGAGATGTTAAGCTCCCTTTGCATATAAACAATACATTTCAAACAAATTTTGAAAACCTTTTTTTAAATAGATTTTCAACAAAATAAATTTTGATATACCACTAGTAAGTGGCAAAGCAAATGTTAATAAACCACTTGTAGGAAAACATAAATATTAAACAAAACTTATTCTTCCTTTTTGAAATAGTGCATAAGCTTGTAATGATACCAATTGAAAAATAATTGACATTAAGACCTAAATCAAGCTTATCATGAAATAATTTGTGCTATAAAGAGTTAACATATTTAATCTTAGCACAATAAATAATATATATGTATGTATGAAGATATCACTTGAAATTTGAAGTATACATATATAAGAAAACAAATATGAGTATACAAAAATAAATTTTCATTGAAATTATGTATGACTCATAGCTACCACCCTTTCATGCATATGTTTAGAAAGATATTTTCATTAAGAGCATATAAGGCATGATCACCCAACCAACTGCCCTTAAGTTGGTAGGGATTTTCAAAAATAAGAGTTTGAAAATAATTTAATATATTTGAAAACTCTACCAATTTAAGAATCAAGAAACTAGTTTAAAATAATTTTAAAAAACTAGTTAAAGATCCTTCAAAACATGAAATCAAATCATATGTCCCATGAAGCATTGCTAGGTACACAAAAATTGTCACTCAAGATCTATAAGACTCAAAAATGTGCTGATTGCTCAAAACAGAGTACAGAGAATATGAAAAGTGTATGTGATTGGTTTTAACTCTGAATCTCTTGCAATTTAACCGCAGTAGCAAGAGCTAAACGGGTCGAACCTCAGGGAGAGATGCGATGAAAGCTTTTCGGTAATATTGTCTTCTTACTATCTTCTCTGTTTAAAGAACTTAGAAAAGAAAAGATGATTTATATGTGGATAAGAATTAAACTAAAAAAAATTTCACAACTTACTAATAATCAACCACCATACATGCTAATGCTAGATAGATAGATAATTACTTCACTTTAAATTCTAAACATGATATTCTACGACAAAATCAAGCAAGATACATGGGATAGAAATTAGGCTATGATTTGAAATAATACCATCCAAGTTTTAACGTTACAATATCAAGGTTGTCAATCCAGTATAAAGTAAGAAAAAATCATTAGAAAGTATTTAGCAAATCTTAATCCTATATGAAATAATACTAATCAAAGTTTAACATTAAAATATCAAGATTTTCATCAAGCATAAATTAAGAAAAACAGTTAAGAAGTATTTGCAAATATTTGACCTAGTTGCTTATCCTAATGAGCCTTCAAGAACAAAAATTAGAGTAGGCATGCATATGATCTAATCTGGTTATCTACTAGACATTAGATGTGATGGTGGTGATGTCTTAGCAAGCCATGAGAAAAATCTAGCTACTCATGGTAAACATGACAAGTAAAAGAAAGCAAGAAATACAAAAAAACAAGAAAAAGCAAAAATAAAATAAATAAGAAAAGAGATATGAAAAGAACGAAAGCACCTTGTATTGATCTGTCACCTCGAATTACAATGGCTTCTTCTTCTCACAAATCTTAAATTAGAAGTAGAAGTAGAATCTAAAAATTACAAAAAAAATTTGAAAGAGAAACTAAAGAAAAATTCTAAATTATGATCTCTGATGTGGAGATGTTTTATTATGAGAGATTTTAGTTCTTTAAATAGGCCTCAAATCTAATCACAATAGGATACAAATTAGAAGGTTTCCTAATTCAATAAGGAATTCAGTCCTGCAGCAAGTCGGCGTGTTGTTTGTTGAATATGACTCATCAGACGGCTAAATTAGACAGTGTAGTAAACACAACAATTGTAGTCTTTCAGTCATCTTTCTGTAGAATCTTAAATCATCAGATTTGAATATCTTTAGCAAAAGTTATGATCCGAATACGAAAAGGTGTACAGTCAGAATCCGAATCTGAATTGATTTTGAACTCTATTTAATTTGAATTATCCTCCTTTTCCTTTTAGGATTAGCTTTATCCTCTTCATCTTCTAGGACTTTATCTTCTGAATTTGAACTTGAATTTAGGAGATGAAGATTAATCCTTTCCTCCTTTGGATTCAATTTAAAATCCAACTTTAGATAGGATTAGGGATAAAATGAAACTTCTTGTATCTTTATGCTCTCATTTAAGTAACTACACACCATAATCAAAAAAAGGGTTAATAGCATTAATTAATAAAGGAATGATCAAGAATATATGTGTAAAAGTGATAATAAAAATGCAATTTTAGAGTACAATCACACCCCCACACCTATCTTTTGATTGTCCTCGAGCAAAACCAAATGTTAGAAACTAATTTAATCTAACCTAACTCACTTTCGTAGGAATCACGATTGCACTTAGCACGTGCAAAAAGCCGTTAAACCTCTACGTTACCCTAGAGGACGAGTGTTGTCTCGTGAGGGTTTTCAGTGAATTATACCCACAAAAATCATAAAGAAAGAAAAATAAAATGTTAGTATTTTCAAAATACCAATTTGAAAGAGAGAAAATATTTGAAATATCTTTGTAAAAATTAAGAAATTTATTCGTTCTTAGGATTACCAAATTGATCATTCTTATACTTAGTTTTTATTCAAATATTTATTTATCAATTTAGGTTAGGATTCAAACTGAATTTCTCATCGAGTCTATTATCTTACCCTAAGTCATATGCATCTTTGTGAACATGAATTTTTTTACTTGGAATTCTTCAACTTCAACTTTCATGCCTTATACATTTATTATTATTTTTAAGAAGTTCGAAGTATTACCACTTCGTTGCCCTTTAAGCACATCTTTTTTTTGTTTAAATATGTATAACTCATCTAATTTTTTTTCGTTTAAGTATAAAGGCGTCTTGAGGCCTTAATACCTAACTAATTGATTATTAAATGTGTTAATACATATATGATATATTTTTAATTTTTTTCAAACTTATCTAATTACCTTTCACGTAAGTACCAAGGCTTTCTTCGGCCAAAGTACCTACCTAATCAATAATTAGATTTGTTTATTTTATATATTTTTTCTAAGACACAAGAGTCTTTGTTTTGAATCTTAAGTGTGTAAGTGTATAAAGCATGCATATTTCATCAAGGTAAAAATATCAAGACTAAATTACTTTTTCAATTTTTCTCCTAAACCTAAAAATAAAACAAATACTCTTATTTTTACCAAGTGTTAAGAAATCCTAATTATGATTTTCATATTCCTTAAAATTAACTTAATTACTTACAGAAATAAATCAAAATATTGTTTTCTTTTTCAAAAAGTTTTTTTTTAAAAAATTTGTTAGTATCTACCTATGTTAGTAAGTTAGTAAACTCTCTCCCACACCTATCTCATGCATTGTCCTCAATGCATGAATAAATGCATGTATGCATGAAAAAGAAGAAAGGGAGGGCAAAATATAACCTCAAGGTGGTGGTTCCGGTAGTGACCGGATTGTTCCACGAAATGCGACCCAATCGAATTGTGTGGAGTTCGGCGGAACCCACCAGAAACTTCTCTAATATAACCCACTAAAATGATGTATGTATGAATGATTTTTATGAAGAATTTTACCCCATCTAAATTCCAAATTTCACAAATAATTTCAGAATCAATTTTATTAACACCCTTGTCCCAAAACGGAGTGTGAAAAAATGGAATGATTGACTTGGACTTAAAAAGTACGGGAACTAATACCGACTCAGAAAAATAACTTAGGTCAAATAAAGATTCAGGAGTTAAGATTGGTTCAAGAAGTGGGTCCAAATCAACAGGTTGAAACTCAAGTCCACATTCATTTTTCAACAACGGAATGTGATTTAATATTGGTGATTCAAGTTCAAGAATGACAGGTGTGGGAACCAAAACTGAATCTAAAATATTACTCAAGTTGGGTAACAAAACAGGAGTCAATATTGATTCAGGAATTTGAACTGAATCACAAATTTGAGAATCTATGTCACATTTCTCATTGAGTTCAATTTCAGAATATACGGGTACTGGAATTAATGTTGGCTCAGGAATTAGGTCTAAATTGGGTAAAGACACCGGAGTCAACATAAATTCAAAGTTTGGAACTAAATCACAAAGTTGAGGATCGGGTTCGCATTCACAATCTAGTTCAATCTTCTTAAAGTTAAAACTTGTCAATTTGTCTAGGGGTTGGGATTGATCAAGTCACATTGATGCGATGAAATTGAATTTTGATCAAGGTCTCTAAGATATCATGATTCGTCGGTCTCGTCAATAGGGCTGGGTGAATCAAAAATGGTCAAAAAGGTGTTGGGTAGAGTTTTCTCAATCCTAACATTTTCAATGTTTTCCAAATGATCCAGTTGTGCTTCTAACCTATCGAGATAATGGATGTAATCGTTTTCGTTTTGAATCATGTATGGATTTAGGGTTTGAGACCTTTGAATGGATCGTGAGTCTTCCACTTTAAGAATTCGTCGCTCGAAATCTTCTAAGATTTTTATCTTCTTTTCCCAATCAAATTGTTCTTCTATAGGTTTGGAAAAAGGGGTATTTGAAGATGGCTATTGGAAAGGTGGTTTTGACCTATCAAATGAATTAACCAAATGAATTTAAATAGGCCATGAGGATTTTTTTTTAATATAATTTTCAAACAAACAGAGAAGAATTTAGTTAGAAAACAATGTATATCGTTCCCTCCCCGGCAACGACGCCAAAATTTGATTGCTCAAAACAGAGTACAGAGAATATGAAAAGTGTATGTGATTGGTTTTAACTCTAAATCTTTTGCAATTTAACCGCTGTAGCAAGAGCTAAACGGGTCGAACCTCAGGGAGAGATGCGATGGAAGCTTTTTGGTAATATTGTCTTCTTACTATCTTCTCTGTTTAAAGAACTTAGAAAAGAAAAGATGATTATATGTGGATAAAGAATTAAACTAAAAAAAATTCACAGCTTACTAATAATCAATCACCATACATGCTAATGCTAGATAGATAATTACTTCACTTTAAATTCTAAACATGATATTCTACCACAAAATCAAGCAAGATACATGGGATAGAAACTAGGCTATGATTTGAAATAATACCATCCAAGTTTTAACGTTACAATATCAAGGTTGTCAATCAAGTATAAAGTAAGAAAAAAATCATTAGAAAGTATTTAGCAAATCTTAACCCTATTTGAAATAATACTAATCAAAGTTTAACATTAAAATATCAAGATTTTCATCAAGCATAGATTAAGAAAAACAGTTAAGAAATATTTGCAAATATTTGACCTAGTTGCTTATCCTAATGAGTCTTTAAGAATAAAAATTAGAGTAGGCTAATCTGGTTATCTACTAGACATAGATGTGATGGTGGTGATGTCTTAGCAAGTCATGAGAAAAATCTAGCTACTCATGGTAAACATGATAAGTAAAGAAAGCAAGAAATACAAAAAACAAGAAAAAACAAAAAAAATAAATAACAAAAGAGATATGAAAAGAACAAAAGCACCTTACATTGATCTGTCACCTCGAATCAATGGCTTCTCCTTCTCACAAATCTCAAATTAGAAGTAGAAGTAGAATCTAAAAATTACAAAGAAAATTTGAAAGAGAAACTAAAGAAAAATCCTAAGTTATGATCTTTGATGTGGAGATATTTTATTATGAGAGATTCAGCTCTTTAAATAGGCCTCAAATCTAATCACAATAGGATACAAATTAGAAGGTTTCCTAATTCAACAAGGAATTCAGTCCTGCAGCAAGTCGGCGTGTTATTTGCTAAATATGACTCATCAGACGGCTGAATTAGACAAAGTAGTAAACATAACAATTGTAGTCCTTCAAGTTGTTTTTCTGTAGAATCTTAAAGCATCAGATTTGAATATCTGTAGCAAAAGTTATGATCCGAATACAAAAAGGTGTATAGTCAAAATCCGAGTCTGAATTGATTTTGAACTCTATTTAATTTGAATTATCCTCCTTTTCCCTTTTAGGATTAGCTTTATCCTCTTCAACTTCTAGGACTTTATCTTCTGAATTTGAACATGAATTTAGGAGATGAAGATTAATCCTTTCCTCCTTTGCATTCAATTTAAAATCCAACTTTAGATAGGATTAGGGATAAAATGAAGCTTCTTGTATCTTTATACTTTCATTTATGTAACTACAGACCATAATAAAAAAAAGGTTAATAGCATTAATTAATAAAAGAATGATCAAGAATATATGTGTAAAAGTGATGATAAAAATGCAATTTTAGAGTACAATCACACCCCGACACCTATCTTTTGATCGTCCTCGAGCAAAACCAAATGTTAGAAACTAATTTAATCTAACCTAACTCACTTTCGTAAGAATCACGATTGCACTTAGCACGTACAAAAAGCCGTTAAACCTCTACGTTACCCTAGAGGACGAGTGTTGTCTCGCGAGGGTTTTCAGTGAATTAAACCCACAAAATTCATAAAGAAAGAAAAATAAAATGTTAGTATTTTCGAAATACCAATTTGAAAGAGAGAAAATATTTGAAATATCTTTGTAAAAATTAAGAAATTTATACGTTTTTAAGATTACCAAATTGATCATTCTTATACTTAGTGTTTATTTAAATATTTATTTATCAATTTAGGTTAGGATTCAAACTGAATTTCTCACTGAGTCTATTATCTTACCCTAAGTCATATGCATCTTTGTGAACATGAATTTTTTTACTTAAAATTCTTCAACTTCAACTTTCATGTCTTATACATTTATTATTATTTTTTAAGAAGTTCGAAGTATTACCACTTCGTCGCCCTTTAAGCACATCTTTTTTTTTGTTTAAATATGTATAACTCATCTAATTTTCTATCGTGTAAGTATAAAGGCTTCTTGAGGCCTTAATACCTAACTAATTGATTATTAGATGCGTTAATACATATATGATATATTTTTAATTTTTTTCAAACTTATCTAATTACCTTTCACGTAAGTACCAAGGCTTTCTTAGGCCAAAGTACCTACCTAATCAATAATTAGATTTGTTTATTTTATATATTTTTTTCTAAAATACAAGAGTCTTTGTTTTGAATCCCAAGTGTGTATGTGTATAAAGCATGCATATTTCATCAAGGTAAAGATATCAAGACTAAATTATTTTTCAATTTTTCCTCCTAAACCTAAAAATTGGGATAGGCACAAAGCTAACACAATCACCTCTCACTAGAGGGATAAGGCACAAAGCCAAACACCAACCACAAGCACCTCTACACTTAGAGGGATACCAACAAACTCAAACACTCCTCCACAATCACCTCTACACAAGAGGGATACCCAAAGCAAAGAAAGATTATAACTTTGGGTGGTCTCAACAACCACAAACAATTTTTCTCACAAAACAATGATCATAATAGATAGGATAGATAGATAGCTCAAGTGTGAGAAAACAAAGAGTTTGAAAATCAAACTCACAAAGAAAAACTCTTGGGAAAAACTCTAGATAAAAATATAAATGAAGATCAAAACCAATTCCCAAAGACACTCCTTTTCTTTGATTTTTCCAACCCTTTAAAACAAATAATGATAAAATCTTTAAGCTCAAAAACTCTTGAAAACTTGTTTCTAAAACACTTAAGAAGATGAAAAAATTTGCTCTTCAAATTCTTGATCAAAACAGCCCAAAGGGATGGGTATTTATAACCCAATACAAAAAACTAGCCGTTGGACTAAGACAGCAGAGAATTTCTCCTGTCGGTCGACCGCCCGGTCGACCGGCCAACAGTCAGATTTTCGACCGTTGTGCCATCGGTCGACCGCCCGGTGGACCGAGGCGCGGATACAGAGAGCAAAGCTCTCTGCCGGTTGATCGCTCGATCGACCGGGACCAGATCCAGATAGCAGAGCTCTCTGGCGGTCGACCGGGTCGGTCGACCGGCCCTCCAGCCTATACGGCCGTGCACGTTTGTGCACATCGGTCGACCGGACCGGTCGACCGATTTCTGCCTCGGTCGACCGTCCAGTAGACCAGCAGACAGCCTGGTCAAACAATTATAGGGATTAAAACTTGGACTTTTTAACTTCAATTAAATCCCATAAAATCACATAAATTCTACAAAAATAAGTTTTTATAAGATCTTTGAAATACAAATACGTGTGACCAAAAATCAATACATATTACAACTATTTGAACCATTTTTGTGATATTTAAATTAGGCTTTAAACCAAAATTGGTATTTTTCAAAACTTGAATTTTTGAAATAGAAAACCGTTTTCTCCAAAACTCATATGGATACAAACACCTGATATTGAAACAACTTTGAAGCATATTGTATATGGATAGAATCTAAAATGCATATAAGATATATATCTATATTTTTGACATGAAATCCAAAATCTGATTAAACCGAAAACTAAAACCAATAAACTTTAAACTTGTGTGTGTATGTGAACTGGAGCATATCAATACTATCTAATCTTTACACAAGATCTAAACTACTAAACTAAACAAACTGAGGTCTTCTTATCTCCAAGCCGACTCAATCCAAACGCGATCCAACAAGCTTGACTCCAACCGAGTGCTAGATGCGATCTTGACGTCCGAGTTCTTAAATCTATATGTGAAAGCTCCAAAACTCTTTTGTTGAAGCTAATCACCTACTAATATCTTGGTCAATCACTAAAACTATTTAAACACGAGATTATTAGTAAACTATAACTACATGAGTTAATCATCATCAAAACTAGAGTGAAGGGCCTCTGGGCCAACAATCCCCCCCTTTTTGATGATGACAAAACTCATGGAGTTATATATGCATGGATTAAAGTTAAGCTTCATAGAAGCTCTCCCTTAACTCATGCATAGCAATAAACATAAAGATATGCAATGAATGGTCATAAGCAAAACAACACATATATGCAATAAAATAAGAAAAGAAACATACATACAAAATTCTTCTCCCCCGTTTTGTATAAAACAAGGAGATGAGATAAACATGCATATATAAATCTCCAAATTCCTCTCCCCCTTTTTGTCAAATCATCAACAAAGGGGTATAAATAAACTCTCAAAAAAAAATTCTCCTCCTTTTTATCAAATCAAACAATAAAGCTATATATATGCAATATACATTCATGAAGAAGAGAAACGTAAAGTTAACTCCCCATACATGCATTACATGAAAAAGAGATGACTAAAGCCTAATCACATAACGCAACATATACAATGTATAAAAGGAGATGTGAAATTCCTATCACACACGTGTACTACATACCAAAGAGAGGTCAATCACTTCAATATGAAATACACTCAACATGAATATATATTTAGAGAAGATGTTAAACTTCCTTGCATAAAAGCAATACATATCAAAATATTATGAAATCTCTTTAAAACAAGTTTATGATACCAATTGAAAATATACCAATTTATGATAAAGGTATATATCAAAACATTATGATACCACTTTAAAATGAAACATGATACCAATATTGAAAATGTTAGCATATACCAAACAAAATGTTTTCATCATAAAGAATGGGAGTAAAATATCAATTGAAAATAAAACCGATTGAAAGATAAATCAAGAATTTTCTCCCCCTTTATGAAATACTAATGAAAACAATGCATAAGCTTGTATGAGCTACCAATTGAAAAATAATTGTCATTATGGACTAAATCAAGCTTAATAAGAAATAATTTATACTTTAAGATGTAAAGATATTGTAAGCACAATCAAGTCATATATATATATATATATATATATATATATATATATATATATATATATATATATATATATATATATACCAATCAAAATTGATACTATTTGAGGTTTTGAAGCATACATATATAGAAAACATAAATATGAGTATACAAACACAAAAATATCAATTGTGATATCAATTGAAAATATGATGAGGATCAAATGTATAACTCATACTACCTCCCTAGTCATGCACATGTTAAAGATTTTCAATTTGAGCATACAAGGCATGGTCACCCATTCATCTACCCTTGGAAGGTAGGGGTTTTCAAAAATAGGATTTGAAAATAATTTTAATATATTTAAAAACTCTTCCAAAATAAGAAATGACGTAACTAGCTATATGATAATCTTGTAAACTAGTACGAAATCTTTCAAGTAAGGAATAAAACATGAAAAACATGAAAGTCATCAAAACTAAATAGGCTTCAAGGTATATGTTTGTTTTATCTAAACAAGAAGTATACATACATATCCAAACACAATTGAGTCCATAATGAAAGTTTGCATGAAGGCAAGTGACTCAAGGGTATACATGTATATCTAATAGTTTTGGCAAAACTAACATATACATGAAGCTAAACACATTATTATGAAAATATGTCAAAAATAGGGAATACAAGTTGAAATGCAAGAATCTTCAAAACTAGGTTATACCAGTACATCTAATGCGTACAAATGCGCAATTAAGCACAAACATACAAAAATCAAATGTGGCTCATTAGTTGTACAAGTGTATACACAAGTTTTAATGAAAACTGTATCTAAACATGTAATCAAAACATGAAGTGCAAAATCATAAACATAAACCAATGTGATCATTATGTAAATGCACATGTCTTAGAACTAGCATATTCATAGTAGTTAAACAATAGTGAGAACACAAAGGTAATGATCCATATAAACATGGGTGTATCTCAAATACTACCAATATATATCACAAGTCTAATTATCATGGCATTTAACATATTAATCATGAAAAACTAAAACATGTTAAAAATCATCAATGAAAGCCTGTAAACTAAATGAGAGTTAGAGATAGTTACCAAAACCATTAGGGCTACTCTCTAGATCTCTAAACCATGGTGGTCCTCCCACCAAACTTCCCTTGAAGGTGATGCATCCAATGTAGTGTCCATCAAGCACATAAGCATCCACCATCAAGGCACCAATGTCTCTCACGTCATGTGAGAGCCCACACCTACATCAAATAAAATAGGAGTGGGTTTTGCGACCCATACCTTATTGGGCCCATGGGGGTTAGCATCTTTCCTAATCCAAACAAACTTATTTGTAAAATTTGAATCACTTAATATATCACAACAAAATTTTGCAAGGTGGCCCTTACGTTCACAATATGTACAAGTGTACACATGAGCATGTATTATGTGTATGTATGTGAGAAGCATGTGTATGTCATGATTTGTGTGCATACATAGGAGGGCATGTTTCTTGTAAAACATGGATTCCAGCCGTGTGTGGTTCATGACACATTGGCTCAAAGTGGAGCCCAAACAATCTACATTTTTTTTCAACATACATATATCATTTTAATATTTGAAGACAAAGTGGAGCATATAACATGTTTGTTAATAGAGAATGAATCTATAGTAGCATGGAAAACATGTGAATCAATATCATTTTTCATATTTTTCTTAAAAATCAAATCTAGCTCTTTTGAAGTTGAAGCGATTTTATTTTTCAAAGATTCATTTTCTTTTAAAACAATATCAAGTTTTGAAGACAAAATTTCATTCTTCTTCAAAACATCATTACAATCATTTTTATTTTTCAAAATTTTGTTTTCATTAAGGATAAGGTTAAGTTGGGATTTCAATGAGTCTCTTTCATTTGAAATCTCATCTCTCTTGCAAAGCCATATCAAGTTTGAAAATGAATCTTTATTTTCTTCTTTCATTTTGAAAGTTTTCCTTTTCAAAAGTTTATATTTTTCTAACAAGTTTTCACACACAATAGATAGTTCTTCATTTAAAGCATCGGCATCCATATAGTCATCACCGGAAGAACTAGCACTATCATCTAGTTGAGTATCCGAGTTTACCTCAAGAGAGTCATTCCCTTGGACCATGTAGTAAGGTTGGTCGGACTCTTCTCCACTAGATTTCTCCTCCACAATGTTTATCGTTTGTAGCTCGGGAGAGGTCAAAGTGTTCCACACTGCAAAAGCGAAATCACAATGAGAAACCATCATAAGATAATATTTACTTAATGTGTTTCTAAGTGCCATTAGGGCTTGTGCATTGGCCTCTATATGCTTCCTATTACCAAGATAAGATTTCTTGATAGCGGCAAGGCAAACATGCAAACCTAGGGCTTTTAAATAAGCACTCATCCTAAGTTTCTATATATCGATGTTGGAAGCATCGAACATGGGAGGGGAAAGATAATCCATGAGTGTACAAATAATATGTGTGCAAATGCAAATACTAGATTAGCTAGCCAAGATCTCACTCCTAGGTGGTTAAACCTAATATCAGGAGCGTAGGCTCTGATACCAACTGTAAGTATACCTAGAGGGGGGTGAATAGGTATATGGCTAATCTAATGACAAATGATGCGAAATTAAAACAATTTGTAACACACTTAGTGTAGCCAAAGAATGTAGCTGAATTCCCGGTGAGGTGTTCTGAACTAACTCCTCTAAATTCCTCTAAATAAGAGTTGAGGTGCTATGTAAAGCTCTTAGTCAGCACAAGTGAGCCACACAATCAATACCAAGCATATATATGATATGAACAATATGATGCAATGCAATATATAAGAGAGAGAGTTTAGAGATAGTGGATTAAAAGCAAACACAAAGATATGTTTCGAGGTTCGAGCACCCAACTCTACGTCCCTGCCTTCACACAGAAGGATTTCCACTATATCGTCCACACAGGACTTCCCACACATGGAACCTCCACTGAGGATTTGGGTAATACAAACTTGGAGTACACAACTCCTCTCTCAAACAATAACAACCTCTACACAAGAGGCAAGGCACTAAGCCACACAAGATCAACCTCTCAATAGAAGGATAGGCACAAAGCCAACACAATAACCTCTCACTAGAGGGATAAGGCACAAAGCCAAACACCAACCACAATCACCTCTACACTTAGAGGGATACCAACAAACTCAAACACTCCTCCACAATCACCTCTACACAAGAGGGATACCCAAAGCAAAGCAAGATTACAACTCTGGGTGGTCTCAACAACCACAAACCAATTTTCCTCACATAACAATGATCCTAATAGATAGGATAGATAGATAGCTCAAGTGTGAGAAAACAAAGAGTTTAAAAATCAAACTCACAAAGAAAAACTCTTAGAAAAACTCTAGATAAAAATATAAATGAAGATCAAAACCAATTCCCAAAGACTCTCCTTTTGTTTGATTTTTCCAACCCTTTAAAACAAATAAACATAAAATCTTTAAGCCCAAAAACTCTTGAAAACTTGTTGCTAAAACACTTAAGAAGATGGAAAAATTTGCTCTTCAAATTCTTGATCAAAACAACCCAAAGAGATTGGTATTTATAACCCAATCCAAAAACTAGCCGTTAGGCCAAGACAGTAGAGAATTTCTGCTGTCGGTCGACCGGCCAACGGTCGAATTTCTGACCGTTGTGCCATCGGTCGACCGCCCGGTCGACCGAGGCATGGATACAGAGAGCAGAGCTCTCTGTCGGTCGACCGCCCGGTCGACCGGGGCCAAATCCAGAGAGCAGAGCTCTCTGGCGGTCGACCGGGTCGGTCAATCGGCCCTCCAGCCTATACGGCCGTGCACGTTTGTGCACATCGACCGACCGGACCGGTCAACCGACTTCTGCCTCAGTCGACCGTCCGATCGACCGGCAGACAGCCTAGTCAAACAATTATAGGGATTAAAGCTTGGACTTTTTAACTTCAATTAAATCCCATAAAATCACATAAATTTCACAAAAATAAGTTCTTGTAAGATCTTTGAAATACAAATATGTGTGACCAAAAATCAACATATATCACAAACTATTTGAAGCATTTTTGTGATATTGAAATTAGGCTTTAAATCAAAATCGATTTTTTCAAAACTTGAATTTTTGAAATAGAAAACTGTTTTCTCCAAAACTCATATGGATACAGAAACATGATATTGAAACAACTTTGAAGCATATTGTATATGGATAGAATCCAAAATACATATAAGATATATATCTATGTTTTTGTCATAAAATCCAAAATCTGGTTAAACCGAAAATCAAAACCAATAAACTTTAAACTTGTGTGTTCATGTGAACTTGAGTATATCAATACTATCTAATTTTTACACAAGATCTAAACTACTAAACTAAACAAACTGAGGTCTTCTTGTCTCCAAGCCGACTCGATCCAAACGCGATCCAATGAGCTTGACTCCAACCGAGTGCTAGATGCCATCTTGACGCCCGAGCTCTTGAATCTACATGTGAAAGCTCCAAAACTCTTTGTTGAAGCTAATCACCTACTAATATCTTGGTCAATCACTGAAACTATTTAAACACAAGATTATTAGTAATCTATAACTACAAGAGTTAATCATCATCAAAATAAGAGTGAAGGGCCTATAGGCCAACAGACAATGCATGAGATAAGTGTGGGGAAGAGTTTACTAACATAGAGTTTTTAGATTTTCTTTATTTTTTATTTTTAGGATAGTCTTAGAATTTCTCCTTGTATAGGATTTTTCTCTTTCTTTAAAAACTTTTTGAATTAAGAGACGAATTTTTGATCTATTTTTAAGAAAATTAAGATGATCTTAGAAATTAAGGAAATCTTAATTATGACATCTTAAACATAATGGATCTTGTTTAAAATTATAGGCTAAGTAAGATAAATTAGAGAGATAATTTTATCTTGAATTTTTTGCCTTCGATAGTATGCACTTCACACTTACACATTTTTGGGATGGAAACAAAGACCTCAAATGCCATAGAGCAAATAAAAAGATAAAATAATATGGTATATATGAATAAAATAAAAATAAAAAAATCACTTATTAAGCTGGATAACTATGCCTTTAGAAGCATGATTATTCACGCCTAACGGTGGTCAAAAGAAACAAATAATATGGTCTTATTTACTCGAGTCCTTAAACTCGAGGGATGTTTCTCATCTGGTGTCCTAACACCGTCTGGTCTGAGAGTCATTGGTTAAAGGCTCACTACTTGGGTAAACTAGAAAGCCTAAAAAACTAAGGAAAGAAAAAGAAAAAATATATATATAAATAAATGGCTTGATGGTTAGAGTTGAAATCCCAGAAATCTTCACTGTCACAAAGTGCATATTATCTAGGTTTTATGAAGGATAAAATATTCAATTCAATT
Source organism: Agave tequilana (assembly GCA_038442645.1). Lineage (NCBI taxonomy): Eukaryota > Viridiplantae > Streptophyta > Magnoliopsida > Asparagales > Asparagaceae > Agave > Agave tequilana. The sequence goes on along the minus strand of JAVJIF010010494.1, from coordinate 16,260 downwards.
TTAAATTCTTACCTTAATTAATGACAAGGTCTCGCATATAGACTAAGTTTAAGGAAGAATAATTTTTGGTGGATGATTAGTCTCTAAAACTGCATATTTCATACCACATCTTCACATTTATTTGATATTAAATTCTTCTAATAAACACCTCTCTTGCATGTTTCTAGGTTCATGGTGTGCAATGAAGAAGAAGACCCTAAATTACCATTTAATGGGTGATTAAAGTTCTATAATCTAGCCATTGACTTTAGAGAGCTGACTCGTCAAAACCAGGGGCCCAAAACTAGAAACTGGGAACTGCATCTGATAAGGGACAGACGGGACAGCGCGTGGCCTGAAGTGCCTCGTGCGTGGCTCTAGAAGAGCCGCGGAAACGCGGCCTGGTGATTAGTCTCTAAAACTGCATATTTCATACCACATCTTTACATTTATTTCATATTCAATTCTGCTAATAAACACCTCTCTTGCATGTTTCTAGGTCCATGGTATGCAATAAAGAAGAAGACCCTAAATCATTATTTAATGGGTGATTAAAGGCCTATAATCTAGCCATTGACTTTGGAGAGCTGATTCGTCAAAACCAGGGGCCCAAAACCAGAAACCGGGAACTACATCTGACAGGGGACAGACGGGACAGCGCGCGGTCCGAAGCGCCGCGCGCGCGGCTCTAGAAGAGCCGCGTTTCCTAGGCCGTTTTTACGGCCGTACGGGCGCGGCCGCGCCCGTACTTTGGGCCAGGGTTTGCGCCCTGGCCCCCTTTCCCCTTGTGTGTATAAATACCCCTTGGGGTTTTCAGAGCAGAAGATATGCAGAGTTTAGGATAGTTTTCATCTCCATTTTGTAGTTTAGGATAGTTTAGGTTAGTGTTCTTCTTCCTCCTCCTCTGTATTTTTCATTTCTTGTAGATCTTGTAATAAGGAGAGAGAGAGAGTGGTACATGTGGCGAAGCAAGAGTTCTTGTAATAGAAGGTGACAATCTATAAAAGGTGCTCTATTAACTTATCTTTATTTTCTTCTCTCTAATCTCTTTTACATGTGTAGCTAATTTTTCTCTCATGGCAACTAACTACTAACCACTAACTAGTCTAACTTCTTAGTTGATAATCCACATGAATCTAATAGCCTCTACTTGGCCTTGCTCTTGCAAGAGCCATTGATGGCTCAATGATGATGGATTCTAACATTCTAACATCTAAATCTCTAACAAGCTAACATAACTTTATTTCATACTTGCTCTTATTGAGTTTTGATGATTTAAGTGTAACTTGCACTTGTTGGTTGAATTTGGATGTGAAAGTTAATATATGAGCCATGCTTTGTAAAGCTCTTGAACAAGGACTACTGATGGCCAATGATACATGTGAGGCAACTATTACTAAGAGGTTAGCATGTTAGTGAAATCATTAGTAGTTAGTAGCCATGGGTTTTCTTTCTTTTTCACTTTGTTTTAGAAATATTCCAAAAACACAAATATTTTATCTTCTATGTTCCCACTTCTTCGTATTTCACCGTACTTCTCTTTTCTATTATTTGTTTTCCTTTCTTTTCATTCTTTCAAACATTGAAGAACGTTTAACATACACGTGAATCAACCGGTAAAGCTTCTATCGCCTCCCGTCCTTATGGATTCGACTCATTTTAGCCTCTATGCTATAACGGAAGTATCGAGGAAGTTAAAACACACACACACACTCTTAAATATCAATTTCAAAACATACACTTTTCGCGCGGTTTTCCCCCGATCAAATTTTGGAGCCGTTGCCGGGGATAGGAACGGTTTGATTTCACGTTTTTGTTAACTTTTCTTCCTTATTTTTTGTGCGTGGGTCAAATTCTTTAGTATTGCAGAAGTCCACACTTTCTCTTGTGTGGTTGGGTAATTTCTTCTACATTCTTATATTCTGCTGCTAGTTTTTATTTATATTACCTGTACACTGTAATAATTTTAAGAACTAAAATACAAAAATGAGATGCTTTAAAATGTTTAGACATTTGCATTTAGGCACGTGTCAATTTTCATTTCAATATACTGTATTTTGTTCTTGTGTTGTTGTGATCTTGAAGGAGGTGTCCATATTGCATTGCATATAATTAGGACAAACACGTGGGTGATTTACTCTCTTTGTGTGTTCATTCTTATCTATATTACACACTTGCACAAATTTAACTTAAGGGCAAAACCCAATACAACATAAGGTGGGGAAGTCATTACCCTTCCTTAGCCCAAAAATCACCTCCCCACTCACACAACCCAAGCCTTAATAAAAAGTGCTATACGTTGGCCCCTAGGGACATCTCGGACTCATTTAAGAGATTGATCTAAGAGAAAAGTTGTTAGAAGTTGACTCTTGTCAAATCGGTGTCTAAGGTTGGGGATTGAGAGGCGAAACCTCAAAGAACAGTGGTTTGACATAATTAGGCCCGTTGCAATCTAACTACTAACCACTAACATCTAACTACTTCTTGATAATCCATATGAATCTAATAGCCTCTACAAGGTCTTGCTCTTGCAAGAGCCATTGATGGCTCATGATGATGGATTCTAACTAACTAAAATTTCTAACATCTAACTCATTAACTTGCTAACTTGTAATATCTTCTTTATTTCATGCTCACCTCTAGCCGATTTTGATGATTTAATAGTAGTTTGCAACTTGTTGTGTGGTAGGATGTGTTGTTTGAATGTATAACAATCTTATGAGCCATATTTTGTATCGTCTCTTGAAGTCAAGGACTAGTGATGGCCAAGGATCCATGTGAGGCAACTATCACTAAGAGGTTAGCATGGTTAGTGGAGCAATTAGTAGTGAGTAGCCATGACTTTTCTTTTATCTTATTTTAAAAATCAATAATTTTAAAACCCTTTTATCATTTTCTCATTGTTGTTCTCACCAACTTCTTAGTTCATCTTTATTTCATTTTCTTTTTATTTTCAAAACTATTTCTCTTTTATTTTCACATCGCCATTTTATCACCTATCACTTTCAGTTTTCTTTTCTTTATTTTTTTTCTAATTCTTTTACAAAGAAGGAATTGTTAACAACTGACGTGAATAAGAACTATTAATGCTTCTATCGCCTCCCGTCCCTGTGGATTCGACCCGTTGAGCCAATGATATAACGGAAGTATCGAGGGAATATTAGCACACATACATTTACACTGATTTTACAAAACATACATTTTCAAGTGTTGGTTTCGCTCCGATCATTACACTTCCCCTGAAGTTAGCATATATAAAAAGATATATTAATTTAAACTCTAAGCAAGTGACATATAGATTAATCAACAAGAAGAAGTCACATAAATGAATATAAATAATATGATATGTATTAAATAACCTTCATCCATCCAATCCACCATCCTCCAATTATAAAAAATTACATGATAATATGGAAATCAAAAAATAACATATGATATAAAGATAAGATCCATTACATCCAAATAAAAATATCCATAACAACTACATAATCAAATCATAACTAACCAAAGTTTCATAACAAAAGTTATTTTTAAACCAAAATGTTCAAATAAAATAACTCCTAACATCCGAAACTTCAGCTTCTTTCTTCTCCCCCTTGTCAACATCAAAAGAGGGGGTGGAGGAATAGATCACTGTTGTGGTTGTCCAGTGGTGGTGCAAAAAATCTCATCATTGGTGTAGAGCACATCGTCAAGTGGATTGTCAACCTGGTGATATGCACCTGCAGGTTCAGTAGGTGCAATCCATGGTGCAAAAGGAGGATCATTAAGAGGCAAAGAATGAGAGTAACCAGAAGGCATGGGAAGTGGCCAACCATTATGGAGTACTCATGGTCATTGTAGTTGTGCAGATAATGTTGAGCAGTACAAAGATGAGCCAAAGTATTGTAAAACTAATCTTGATTAGCTCGAACCTCATCTTGGTTTGCAACTACCTTCTTAAGGAGAAAGGTAGTGTTGGTGTGACCAAGAGAGTTCATTTGGTTCAACATCTGAATATGGATCAGATGAAGAGGAAGAACCAAAATCAAACTAACTGATGATGTTGAGCAGGTTGACTAGGAGGGGCTTGAGCATGAGATGCATGTAAAGTAGCAGTATACATTCTCTTGACAAGAGTACGATCAAAGTTAACAGCAAGAACAATAGAAGTCTCTCCAGTCAAATCAACGTTATAATGCTTGAAAATAGGAGTAAGCATCATACCAAACGGAAGATTCCTACTCGGGATCATGAGAGAATCAGATCGCATATAATCAATGAGCAATTTTGGGATGTTAACTTGAGTACCGCTCTGAAGACAGTAAATGAGGAGTGGTGCAAGGCCTCTAGCATGGCTGAATTCACTGGACTTGGGAAGGATGTTATGAGAACAATCTTGGTAAGAGCTTGAGAAAGGAGAGTGAGTGCTTCACTTTCTCGTTCTCAACCAAATCGAGATTATCATTTTATGAATCAAGGTTGATGCAGTGCAATGGGATTCATTCCCAGGAAACGGATCAAAAGTTAAAAGATTATGATCAAAAATATCTACACCCGCATAAGGGAGCTTGAGAATACGGGCAAAAATATCCATGTGGAAGTTAAGTTCAGTGGTACCAACTCTACTATGAATGTTGTTCTCAATAGACAGATTGCAACAAAATTGAATAACAAGATTAGGAAAAATTGGTTCCTTGATTTGAAAAAAAATTGAGCTTATGGGTTTCAAGTAATTGATCAAGATTCAGATGATCAAAATCACTGATCAATAAGAATCTACCAGATATAACTTGCTTCTTGCGAATGATATCAAATTTATACTTAGCATTATCCGATTGAAAAGGAGATGCAGTAGTGGCCCTAGAATCAGGGTTTTTCTTGGATTCGCAACTCTCACTATGAGGTCTCTTGCTAGAAGACATGATAGATAATAATGAATAGCAACTGAAATGTAAAAACAGAGTGATCAAGTAATTTACCCCAGAAAGATGTGTAGGACTCCTCAATCCAATAATAAACCAATGAAATCAAGTGGGTCTTGAAGATATTTGAGGAAATTTTGAGGAAGAAAGAAGGATTTTGAGAGAGGAGGTGATGGGTTAGGAAGAGAGGTCGGCTAGAAGGAGAAGAGAATAGGAGAAAAGGGATCTACGGTTTTCAAAACAACATTTAAAGCGTCCAGATCCGTCCGAGCGGTCGACTGGCTTGCGGGTTCTGCATGCAGTGCATACTTGTGATTGACTGTTCAGTCGACCGGTATGCGGGTTCTGCATGCAGTGCAGGTCTGTGATTGACCATTCGGTCAACTGGCCAGAGGGCTCTGCAACCTGTGCAGACTCATGATCGACCGTGCGGTCGACCAGCAAGAGAATTTAATTCACTCTCTGTACTGCGGTCAATCGGAATAAACTGGGAAACAAAAAAAAATTTAAAAAATTTTGGTTTCTGAAAATTATATTTTAACTAAATAATTAAAAAACACATATTAGTAAATAATTTTGAAAATTTAACTTGAATTTTATTATTTGAAATGTTTATACATGAAATTTGAAAATAATATTTAGTAATCAATTACACCAATTAAATATCAACTAAAAATCTTTTTCTTTATTTTCAAAAGAATAAAGAATAATCAAAACAAATACAATAAAACTTTATTTTTGGACATACAAATGTACTATCAAATCAAATTAAAACTAGAGCATACAGTTAAGCATGAATTGTGTACACATAGAGTTATATAATATCTATAGCACAAGAAACATGTATTTCTAGAATCATATGTAACATATACATGAGACAAGATATAATCAAGCAAACCATATATAAACTATAAAAGAGAAAGGAGATAAATACCAATACCGATATAGTTAACTCCTTTTGCTCCAAAGGTGTTCTTCACACCTTATCTCCTTGATAGTGATGCATCCAATTAATTTATCCATCAAGTTCAAACAGCATCATCCATCAAGGCATCAACTTCTCTTACTGTTTGAGAGAGGATACACCTATATCAAAAAATTTGTTGTGCCTTTTGATACTCATATTTTCTTGGGTTCTTGAAGTTAGTATCTTTTGAACCCAAACATGCTCATTTGATGTATTAAGTCTATCATAGCAAAATCTAGCCAAATGGCCTTTTAGGCCACAAAAATGTACAAGTGTACACCTTGACATACATGAAAGCTGATTAAAATGCTGGGTGTTGTAATCATGATGCAAGTGACGTGCTTTGTGAACATGATGAAAGTGTTGTGCTTGTTTCTTAGGAACTTGTTTCTTTGAAAACATTAACTCCAATTTGGTTTTATCAACTTCATATTTCTTTATATTTTTATTCAAAGTATCAATTCTCTTCTTTATGTTAGAAATCTCACTTTCATCAACTTTTGAAAATTTAACATTGCATGCAATCTTATAATCATCAAAATATTTTTAAACTTTGTTAAGAGCAATAGACAAATCATCTTTTTCTTTTGCAATCTCATTTAACTTGTTAACCAAACCATCATTTTCTTTTTTCAACTTTTTATTTTGAACTTCCAATAAATCATGTCTCTCTTGAAGTTCTTCAAAAAAATTTAGTTCATCCATAGTTAGATCACTATCACCTAAAGAAAGTTTGGATGTTACCTTAGTGGGATTGTCCCTAGATCCATGAAGCATACGTTGCGACATTCATTAACATCTTCGGACTTGTTCTCTGAGTCTTCATCCCATGAAGCCATCATAGCCTTCTTCTTTGGCATCCTTCTTGAAGTAGTTGCCTTGAGAGTAGGACATTCGGCAATCAAATGTCCCGACTTTTTACAATGGTAATAAGGATCAATCTCTTCTTTCTTTCTTTCATCATTTCCTTGCCATTTGGATATTCTTTAGTTGCTCATCCTTATTTGTAAAACATTCTTCCCACTTTCCTCTCAAGCATTGCAAACTCTTCTTCTTCTTCATCTATGTCTTTTATCATTTTTGAAATAGATGGTGTAGCTTTGAAAGCAGCACTCTTCTTCTTTTGTAGCTCTTTTTCTTCTCTAACCTTTCTTTCTATTTCATGTGCGTTTAGGTTCCCTAAGAAATCAGAAAAGTCTATCTCTTCCTTATCGTTGAGCTCTTTTAGTGTAGTAACCTTGACTTCCAAAGATATGGGAAGAGCTCAAATAACTTTTCTCACCTTTTGATCATTGTCGATTGTGTCACCTAAGAAAAAAAGTTCGTTAATGATCTTTTTAAAACTAGTAAGCATTTCATCAATAAATTTATTTTAATTCATATAAAAGTTTTCACATTGAAAAAAATCAAATCAATCTTGGACCTCTTCATTTGAGAGGTTTTCTCATGAGTAATTATTAAATAATTTCAAACCTCATATGTGGATTTGCAATTGATAACCCGTGATAGGTTATCATCATTAAGTGCTTGTGTGGGAGCATATTGTGCTTTGCATTAGCTTCATATTTTTTGATGGTGGTTTCAGACCAAATGTCCTTATCACCTTCGGGTTCTACAAATTCTTTGGTACGGCCTGAGCAACTTTACTTCCTAGGGATTTGAGAAACAGAGTCATCTTCACTTTTCAAATGAAAAAGTTTAGACCATTAAACTTGAGGGAGATTTTGATGCCAGAAAAATCATTAAAAGCCATGTGTGTGTGAGCAAACAAAGTAGCTAAATAGGATCACTCTTAGGTGGTGAAATCTATAATCAAGAGTACCAAGCTTTGATGCCAACTGAAATCACCTAGAGGGGGTGAACGGGTGATGGCTAGCAAACTATGCGAAATAAAATATTTAACTAACAACACAATAAACTTACAACCAAGAAATAGAGTCATATACCCCGTGAAGGGCTGTGAACTTCTCCTCGAGATTCATCTTAATAAAGAGTTGAGGTGCACAGTTACTTTCTTGATTAATAGAGTATAAACAATCAAGTGAACTCAAGTAATCATAAGAATATAGAGAGAAGAGTATAAAGATGCATGTAATAAGAGAGAGTTGGAGAGATCAAACGCAAGGCAATCACAAACACAAGAAGTTGTTATATTGAGCCACTTGCTCTAAGTCCCCGTCTTCACTGCAATGAAGGATTTCATTATACTTCAATTTGTATACAACTTGACTTGATCCCGCAAGATCTGAAGCCATAACTCCAACTAACAACCCTCTTTCAAGAGGAACTCTTCATAAAGAATTACAAGATCGGGTAACCTTTCACAAGATCACAAGGTCTCAATACACAACCCTATAATCTAAATATAGATATTGGAAACTCAAAGATTGTATGAATGAGAAAAACTTATAAGAGTATAGAATATAAGCTCAAGAAAAACTTTTGAAAATAGCTCTTTGGAATTTGGGCTCGAGAAAACTCTTTGTAAACTTAGGAATAAGTAATTGGATTATCTGTAGTCCCACTATTTAAAGACCTAAAACAAACGTGATTAACCCAAATAAGTAATTAAAAATAAATCCAAAAAGTTTAGACTCAGAAAATAGTTGTTGGAGGCAAAACAGGCAATTCTGCCAGCCTACCAACCGACTGACAACAACTACATACTACTCATGTTAACAATCGAAAGTCCCTATCTTAATTAATATTCTCTCTCAAGCAACATTAATTCTAACCTCTAATACAAGAACCTACAGTCTCTCGATTTATTAGATTTAACAAGTAAGAGGAAGCATTAAGTACGATGAATCTTTCTATAAGATTGTACAAATTTTACGTCTCAACTTATCAAGTTGTGATTTCTATTCTCATGAAGTATTGCTAAGTTATCTCCTCTCGGTTTCAAACCTAATCATCTATATAATTGTGCGCATCAATTAATAACATAAAGAACGAGAATAAAAATTTAGCAGGCATAGAATCTAACATGAAGGATGGAGTAGTAACATAGAACTAACACAAAACAATAAGATTAAATCGTTATAATAATTACCTACATCAATGCCCTAACTATGGAGATCTAGTTCATGATAAAGAAATTGCAAAGCAAAACTATAAACATGATTTCTATCTTCATATAGTAAATTAAAAGAGAAAGAAAAAGGATAACACCTATTTGAGGATCACGTCTAATCCTTAGTTTTCGCTTCTCCTCTGATCTTCTTCTTTTAAAACACCAAAATTTCTTCTCCAAAAGCCAGAATTTTATACAAGAAAAAGAGAAAATAAAACATAAATTACAAAGGTTCTTTCTATGCTTTGATTGATGAGATTATTGAGATGACGAGATTACAAGAAATTTCATCCTTTTATATAGACCTCAAAGCCAATTACAATTAGGAACACATTAGTACTCTAATCCTACTTTAGTTTGGTGTAGGAATTCAATCCTGAATTGATTTGCAAACAATTGGCATTGATTGCTAAATACGGCTTGATAAATGACTGAATTAGGAAACAATATCAATAGAAGAATTTTAGCCCTTTAAGTCTTCTTTATGTAGCATCTTGAATCATCAGAATAGGATTCGTATAACGAAAGTTATGATCAAATTAGTAAAAGGTGTTTAGTCTAAATTAGATTTCTGCTCTCTGTTGAACAGTAGACAGCTACCCAGCTGAAAATTCGGCTACCCAGCTGGCTTGTTTGGAATTCAAACTTTGATAGATACTTTCTCATATTTATAAACTCTTTTAGCAAGTTTATCAGGTCTCTAGATGTCTGAATCTTGAAATATATTGCTGCAATCATCTCTTTAACGTCGATTTTCTGCTTTTTCATCTTTTTTCTCTAATTTGTGCTTTTGACCTTAACATAAACAAAAACACCCATGTGGTATTAAATGTGTAACAAAAGAGGTATAAAAGTAGTACAAGATATAGATGATATGCACAATTATCAACTAACATTATAGGACCCAAAAAGATTTGGGTACCAAAATCAACTCTCATTTTACATGATATAGATACGCACCAAGCTCTCAAGACTTAGAGAGCGGTGGAATCTTGATAGTGCTTCCTCACGGCATATGACATGAGATATCAACGACTTTGCAACCCGATCAAGGTCTAATAAAGGTGGCACCGTCACTTTCGAAGATGATTCCAAGGGTAAAATCATTGATATAGGTAATATCAAAATGACACATCTATTTTAATAAAAAATATTGCTTTAGTAGAGGGGTGTCTCAAACATAATCTATTAAGCATTATTCAATTGTGTGACAAAGGTTTAAGGTTTATTTTTTGATGATTCTACTTGTGATGTAGTTGATAAAAAATAATTTTGTGTGCTTTTCAGTTTTTGTGATGTTTACATTATTGATATGATGAATTTAGAATGCAATGTTACTTATTTATAAGTAATTAATCAAGATTCTTGGTTTGACATAGATGGTTGGGTCATGTTTCTTTTGACTACCTATCTCGTATTGATTCTAAGCAAGCGATGAAGAATATTCCAAAATTAAGATTTGAAAAGGACCGCATTTGTAATGTGTATCAACTTGAAAAACAAACCGAGTCTTCTTTCAAATCCATCAAGAATATCATGAAATCATGCCCATTAGAATTGACACATGGATTTATTTGATCTGACAAAAACCAAGAGTTTGAGTGGTAATCGTTTTTTTTCGTTCTTGTTGATGATTTTTCAAGATTTACTTGGATTTTCTTATTAGAACATAAAGCTGAAGCTTTCTCGCATTTTAATGTTTTTAGAAAAAGAGTTGGAAAAAAAAAAATTTTTTGATTTTACATATTAGAAGTGATAAAGGTGATAAGTTTGTCAACCACTCTTTTATTACTTATTTGAAGAAAATAGAATTACATATGAGTTTTCATGTCCTAAAACTCCACAACAAAATGGAGTCGTCGAAAGGAAGAATAGAACTCTCCAAGAGATGGTTAGGATTATGATTAGTAAATATGAACTCCTTCAATACTTGTGGGCTGAGGCTATAAATACATCATGCTACATAATAAATAGAGTTTATTTTTGCAAAATTTCAATAAAACTCCATTTGAGAACCAGATATTTCTTATTTCAAAATTTTTGGATGTAAATGTTTGAATACCAAGAATAATTTAAGAAATTTGAAGCAAAAGCTTATGAATCTATTTTTTTTGGTTATTCAAATTCTAGAAAAACTTATAGAGTTTTCAATAGGTTAACCTTAATTATTGAAGAATCTATGCATGTTAAGTTTGAGGAATGTAACTCTCTTGTGAAGAATGTGTTGGCCCAAGAGGTTACACTCTCCATTTGTTTAGAGTTTTGATGATAACAAACACTTAAGAGCTATATTGGTACTAATAAGTTTGTTCAAGATGAGTTTCAGGTTAGTACTATTTTGAAGGCCATTGTTTAGCTTTTGCAAGACTTTCTTGGTTCATGAAGCAAATAAGGCAAAAGACACTAGAAGGAATGATCATAGAAGAGAAGGTCTAGCATGCATTGGATGATTCAAGACTTCAGTTTGGCTCAAGAGACTTCATTAGTCTTGTTTTTAGTTTTATAGTTTTATTAAAGAGTAATGGTTAGGTTGAAGCTCAATTTTCTACACACACGTTTTTGCGCACATGTCTTTTCTAAAAATTTCTCCCATAAATATATACAAAATATTTTAAAATAAAGTTTAATACCTACAAACTCTATTTTGTATTTATATACCTGGTAAAGAAAAGTTCTATTTTGAAAAATCAACAAAATCCCTTTAAAAATCTTTTCTAAATTCAACTTTTGACCTGAGCCGGTCGACCAACCGGTCGACCGACTCTATGTCAGGTCAGATCGGTCGACCGACCGGTCGACCGGGAATCTGACCGTTGGGTGCGTGCAGGTGTGCACGTTTCCCGGTCGACCGGGCGGTCGACCGGACCCAATTGCAGTCGACCGACTGCAAGACAGTGAGTCTCTGTTTGTTTCGGTCGACCGTGCGGTCGACCGGGGCCGCAACGGCTCTTTTTATTTGAAACCCGGTCGACCGGCCGGTCGACCGTTAGTGGGTTTTCTGCCATAACGGCTAGTTTTTTAAACACGTTTTAATTAACTCTTTTTTTCTCTAAACGAGTTTTAGGGGATATTTTATGGGTCAAATTCTTCCTAATTAACATTTTGTGAGTTTACACTTTAAACCCTAGCTCTATCCTATAAATAGGGGTGATTAGGGTTATGTTTTACACAAGAAGCATTGGCAAAATATTCAAAGTTTTCAAAGGCTTTCAAAAGAGTTTGGTCCTTGGTTTTTGTGCTGAAGAATCTCCCATTCCTGAAGTTTTAGTTTCAAAACTCTCTCAAGTTTTTTTTCTTTTTCACTTACAATATTTGAGCTTCAATTCTAACCATTGTTCTACAGGGTTCTTGTAAGGGAAAGAGGTTTTTGCAAAAGAGAGTTTGTGGTCTTTGATCACCAAGAAATACTTGTATTCGAGATTGTGGAGTTGGGTACTCCGGTGTGGTTGTAATTCTTTGTGAAGTTATAGTGGTTAGAAATCCTTCTGGGGAAGGCGGGGACGTAGAGCTGGGTGCTCGAACCTCAAAAAAATTCTCGGTGTTTGCGTTTGGTTTACTTGCTCTTATCTCTTGCACTATATTCTTACTTCAATTACTTGCTTTATTACTTGCTTCAATTCCTTGCTCTATATATATTCATTGCTTTATTCACTTGTTGCATATTCTTTTTGTCAATCAAATACTCATACAACAAGATTGCATTGCGCACCTCAAACTCTTATCAAGAGGAATCACGAGGAAGAAGTTCAGAGCCCTTCACGGGGTATTCGACTTCTAGTCTTGTTTTGGGTTGATCGTTGCATCATAATTTTTTAATTGTGCATTGGTTAGCATTATCACCTATTCACCCCCTCTAGGTGATTTCAATTGGTATCAGAGCTTGGACTCTAGGTTTTGGCTTAACATCCTTAGAGAGATCCTAAAAAATTTGCTAATCACCATTTGCATTCTTTCATTCATACACTAGTAAACATGGCCGACAACATTAAGACCCCTCCTAAATTTGATGGACTCAATTTTCCCATTTGAAAGGTTAGGATGACTATTTTTCTACAATCCTTAGGTAGCTTAGTGGCTAAATCCTTGACCAAACCCTATGTTAGACCTGATAATGAGGAGAGCACTTGGTCCGACTTTACCTATAAAGAATATGAGGCTAATTCTAAGGCCCAAAATTCCCTTCTCACCGCCTTGAATGAGGATGATCTTACACGGGTTATACACTGCCAATCCGCCTATGAGATTTGGCAACATTTGTTGGTCACTCACGAGGGACATCACAAGTCAAGAGAGCCAAAATAGATCTCTTGAGGTCCCCAATATGAAAGTTTCAAAATGCTTGAAGATGAGTCTATTGATTCTATGATTACAAGGTTTACTAAGATTACCAATGCTCTTTCCTCTTTAGGTGATGTCATAAGCAATGACCAAAAGGTGCGAAAAGTGATTCGAGCTCTTCCTTCATCATGGGAGATAAAGGCTACCACCTTAAAGGAATTGAATAATAAAGATGAAATGGATCTCATAAGTCTTATTGGAAACCTTAAGACTCATGAGATGGAGAAGAAGGCAAAAGTAGAAGCGGTACCTCAAAAGAAGAAATCCATAGCCTTCAAGTCTTCCTCTACTATCAATGACGATGAAGAAGATGAAGAAGATGATGAGGAGCTATCTCTCCTAGTAAGAAATGTGAAGAGGTTGTACCGCAAGAACAAACTCAACTTTAGAAGGAAATGAAAGGGAAGAAGGAGAGAAGAATCATATGCTACAATTGCCGCAAACCCGGGCACATCATGGTCGATTGTCTCGAGTTCAAGAAAAAGGTGACTTCCTCCTTGAAGCAAAAGAGGCCGGTTGAAAAGAAAGCATACAAAGCCTTGGGATTCAGAAAGCGAGTCCGAAGATGAGGTGGACACGGCAAATATGTGTTTCATGGCAAACACACCCAAGGTAACCACTCAACCTCTTGATGAAGAAGATGAATTAAGTAGAGAAATGCTTGTACATGCTTTTGTTGAACTTTCTGAAAGCTATGATGATAAAAAGGTAGAATGTTCAAAATTGGAAAAGGAAATTGAATTTCTTAAAAATTAACTTGCTATTGTTTCACAAGAAAAGGATGAAATTTCTTCTAACCTTGTTTCAACTAGAAGAGAATTTGATGCTTATAAAGTTGCTTGTAAAGCTAAATTTCCAAAAGTTAATGAAAATGAACTTTCTTTGTTAAAAACTAGAATTATTGATTTTGAAAATGTTTTAAAAGATTGTGCTTTTAATACTAAGAAATTAGAAGATATGTTTTCAAAGAAGCACACACCACATGTTAAGAATGATAAAACAACCCATGCTAAAAATGCTCATCATGTCAACACTTCACACAACACTTCTCATGTTAAATCTACTCATGCTCACAAGTCACATGCTAGTAAGCCACACACTCATTATGCATTTATATATGGTAGAGTTTATAGATGTACTTATTGTGATAAAAATGGCCATTTAGCTAAGTTTTGCTGTGATCAAATTAATAGAACAAATAATCTTGTGTGGATCCGTGATACTAACTCTTTAGGACCCAAGAAAATGTGGGTACCAAAATCAAGTTCTAAATTATTTGATGTAGGTACACCACAAGGCTCTAAAACGTAAGGAGCGGTGGTACCTTGATAGCGGTTGTTCAAGACATATGACATGGGATATCAACAACTTTACAACGCTATCAAGGTACGTTGAAGGTGGCCACCGTCACCTTCGGAGATGACTCCAAGGGCACAATCGTCGGTATAGTAACATTCAAATTGTGCATCTCCTATTATAGAAAATATTGTTGTTGATGGACTTAAACATAACTTGCTTAGTATAAGTCAACTTTGTGATCGTGGGCTTAAAGTTGTTTTTGATGATTCTTCTTGCAAAATTTTTTATTGTAAATCCAATGATTGTATTCTCACCGGTTTTCGTGATAATAATGTCTATATCATTGACATGCTTAATTTGGATTGTTCTACTAAATGCTTGAATGTTTTTGATGAGACTTCTTGGCTTTGGCATAGAAGATTAGGACATGCATCTTTTGATCATCTTACTAGGATTAATTCTAAGGAATTGGTGAAGGGTATTCCTTACTTGAAGTTTGAAAAAGACCGCATTTGTGGTGCGTGCCAACTTGGGAAACAAACAAGTCTTCTTTCAAACCAATCAAGGATATCATGTCAACTAGGCCATTAGAATTAATTCACATGGATCTTTTTGGACCTACTAAAATTAAGAGCTTAAATGGTAGTAGATATGCATTTGTTTTAGTTGATGATTTTTCCGTTTCTCTTGGGTTTCTTTTTGGAACACAAAGATCAAACGTTTTCACATTTAGATTTTTCGAAAAAAGTTGAAAAAGAAAAAGGTTTTTGATTTTGAAAATAAGAAGTGATAGAGGTGGTGGTTTGTTAACCAACTCTTCACGACTTATTGTGATGAATAGGGAATTAAGCATGAAATGTCATATCCTAGAATCCACAACAAAATGGAGTAGTTGAAAGGAAGAATAGAACACTTCAAGAGATGGCTAGGACTATGATAAGTGAATATGACCTCCCTCAATATCTATGGGCCGAGGCCGTAAACACCGCATGCTACATATCAAACCGTATTTATTGTGTAAAAATTCTTTAAGACTTCTTTTGAAATTATCATTCTAGAAAACCTAATGTCATATTTCAAAGTTTTTGGATGTAAGTGTTTTGTTTTGAATACTAAAGATAACTTGGGTAAATTTGATGCTAAGGCTTATGAAGCAATATTTGTTGGATATTCTACTACTAGCAAAGCTTATAGAGTATTCAATAAATCTTCTCTTACCATTGAAGAATCCATGCATGTTAAATTTGAAGAATCTAATGTTGTTGTTGAGAATGTTGTAGAGTTTGACTCATTAGGTGAGGACATGGAGAAGCTATCCTTGAAGGACTCACCCATTCAAGAAGAAAAGGAAGAACCTATTGGTGATGTTCAAAAGGATAAAGAGGAAAGCTCTCAACCGCTTTTGAAGATTGGAGATATGCTACAAATCATCTCAAGGATCTCATCTTAGGTGATGTATCTAAAGGGGTAACAACTCGCTCCAAACTCCATGACTTATGTGGTAACTTTGCATTCATTTCTCATTTTGAACCCAAAAAAATCCTCGAGCGAGAGAGAGAGGGACTCATATTGGTTGCTAGCCATGCAGAGGAACTCAATCAATTTGAGCGCAACCAAGTTTGGCACCTTGTTCCTAGGCCCCACGATAGACCAATTATTGGTACTAAGTGGATCTTTAGGAATAAGATGGATGAGTCCAG